>VZRL01005482.1:1332120-1482487 GCA_013397895.1 Origma solitaria
CTGCGCTGAGCCGGCGCCTCGCCCGCCATGCCTGCGGCCGTGTGCGCCCCTGCGGCCGCCCGGGGTTCCGCGCAGCGCCCGGCACTGCTCGCTCCGAGCCGCTGCTGCTCGCTCCTCAAACCGAGTCACACGTTTTCCATTGCCCACCTGTGAGCCCCTGGCCGCTGCCTGCCGCTCTCCACCTGTGACCAAATGGCCCCGCTCCGCTCGGGCAGGTGGCCAGGCAGTGCGCTGGGGCCCTTTGCCCTGCTCGCTGCCCTTGCCGTGAGCCCGTCTGCTCCCTTGAGCCCTCTGTCCGGCCCGTCGAGTATGTGCAACAAGCGCACACACACACACAAACCCCCCTTAGCCGCTCGCAGCTTGTCTGGTCCTGCGCGACGCTGCGGCTCCCTGCCGTGTGAAAGCAAGCCTGATGACCCACCGAAAGATTTTTTGCAGCAATTTCGCTGCCCCAGTGAATCCTGTAAACATCACCCGGGTAGCACATTGTTCTCCCTCCAAACCCCGTTAAACTCTTGTTTGCCCCAGTGCCTCCAGCAATGGGGAGGTGTTCGCATGCTGCGGCTGCTGTTTGCTCTGCTGACCAGTGCCACTGCATTGTTTCCATGGGCTTCTCTGTTTTGTGCAGTGGATCCGCTCCGCGCAGCAGGCAGCAAGCTCAAACCACCAGCTCTTTGTTCTTGGCACGTGGCATAATTAGCCCAATGGGATCCTGCCTTTTCTCTACTGGCAGAACGCAAATAAAAATAAAAGTGATAAGGCAATTTAACAGTAACAACAACGGGATCCTCTCTAAATCCTCATTTTAAAGATACTGAAACCAAACCCAGCAAGCCAATCCTAAAATGAAGGAAGATCCCTCAGGGATCCCTCAGGGAGGTCCCTCACCCTTCTGAGGAGCAACATTCCTCACTTTCATGTATTCTGCTGGCAGGAGGAGGACCAGCAAACTCGTGCAGCTCAAGATCCCAGTCCTCATTCCTGGAGGCAGCAAAAACCAGTTTGGCTTTTGTACTGAGACAGGTGTACAGTGACCACCTTACGCTCTCCTTACAAGATTCCTCTTGGTCACCTTTCTGTGTCTGAAGGCTGATTCCTTACTGTGTCACCAGGCTTTGAAGAAAAGATTTTAAAAGGTCCTTTTCTAGGCTGTACTTTATTCATTGCATTCACTTGACTTTAAATCTTGCATTTAGTGTCCCATCCACTCCAAACTTTTCTGGCAGCTCCCAATCATTTCCTCTGGTACCATGATTAAACACATCCTTTTTCAGCAGTGGCACTCAGGAGCCTTCCCACTAGCCCGTATATGATCCTGCAGACATCTTTTTTGTCAGGATGAGCATGTGGTTGTGCAATGGGCAAAGACATTACACATTACAAGTCCTCCTTCATGCATGTTGGATAGATTGAGGCAGGAGGGGTCATGGGAGGCGGCTGCACCTGGAGAGCAGGTGTCACTTGCTGAGTGCCACACATATTGCGTGCGGCACCCAGGGCTCCATGTCCTCCTCCCTGCCACCAGCAGGGAACTGCAGGCTCATCAGCTGGCACGAGGGCTCAACTGGGGAGAGGGGATTGCAATGCAGGTGCTGAGGCAGAAAAGAGACAGTAAGGTGGAAGTGAAATGACTCCCTCTGCAAAGGGGTTTTGGGGGGTGTGGTCTCACCATCCATATTTCTGCAGCTGTTCATAGCAATATCAGGCTATCCATGGCCTGCAAACTGTCTTATTTTGCTCAGACTCCTTTCCCATACCAAGAAAAAATTTGTGATGTTAGTTGTTAGTGTCTAAGACAAGGACAAATTATGTATGGGGATTATTTGGGGCAATATCTGAAAACTCATTTACGGCCAGTCTTGGAGACTGTGTCTCTCTGGAAATGAGCAGCACTCTAGCATTTCTTTTCAAGCAGAATTAACCTTCATTAAAAACTCATCTATTCTCAAACAAAATACTGAATGTACCTTTTCTTTACCACTTCTCTCTCTGTAATAGTCTTTGTCTTTAATTCAAACATCTGCTCAGGCTTATGCCTGTACTCTGTAAGCCAGAATGGTTACCTGTAAAGACACAAGGCTCTGTGGGGCAGGTGAAATAGCATCTGCCTGTTCTTATATTTAGTCTTTCTCATCTGTGTGCTGACAGATTATCCAAACCTACAGGTACTGAGCATGTAGCTCATTTCTGATTCTTACAGAAACTGTCCTAGTTTGAGGAAGGAAGCCTGGGCTCAAAATATTTCCCCCGAGGATTAGTGCAAAGGCTGTTTCTTAAAGAAAATGGGTTTAAAATGAAAAGTGATTACAAGGTGCAGTGCAAATGGATTGTGCCAGCAGCTCTGGTGCCTGAATTCATTTGTGTCAGAGGCTTTGAGAACAGAATTCACGTTAGCAAGGGCAGTGTGGGAATATATATGCATCAGTGATTGCATATATAACTGGTTATGCTTGAGTGCCACTCGGATATGAACCAGTGAGTCTAGAAAAAGCATTAAGTCTATACCACTGCATTTGCTGAGAGAAGGGAATAGGTTTAAAAGAGAGCTTCCAAAGTTCCTGAATTTTATTAGAAAGTCTGATGTGAATCATGCTCTTCTGAAGGCTTGCAACAGGGACTTGGCAGCGGAGGAGAAACAGATCTACTGAGATGTTGCAGCTAAACTGTGCACAGATGGCAGACTAAAAGCCCAAGAATAAACAGCATCTTTTAGAATGTACACATTGGGCTGGATTTTCAGCTAGTGATTAGACAAAAGTGCTTGTAAGAAAACACCCAGGCTGGAGAAACCCACCATTATGTGGCATGTAAGGCTGAAAACCGAATACCATTTCAAAGGCAGCCAGAGACCAGCCAATGGGTCATTGAGCCAAGCAATCTGTTTTTGCCTTGGGCCATCTTCATTTCAAACACAACAACCATTCCCTGTCAAGTGAATACTTTCTTTTTAGGAGGAATTAATCTCTGTACCAAATCAAGTCATGGCCTATTCTGTGGGTAAACAAGGGAAGTCAGCACAGGAGTCCAAGTCCCTGCGATGCAGCCTCGTACAGGTTCTGATTCATTTGTATACAAGGTCTGTTTCCTCAGGCACAGGGGAATACTAATGCCCTGCTCAGAGCTGGCTGGCTGTGCTCTTAGGGCTGTTTGCAGCCTTGCCCTGGGTTGTGAATAGCTGCACAGTCCACACTGCTTTGCAATGAAAAACACCAATATAGCATGGGTGGCTACTAACTGTGGGTGGCTGGTAGTGATGGAGAGAGCTACGGCCCCCTTATTCTCTGTTGGTAAACTCATGTTTGGCTGGGTAGGGGCCAGCCTGGAACAGTGCGGTGCAAGCAGGAAAGTTCCCACCATTTTATGTGCAGGCAGCCCTTCATGTCTCTCTGAAACTGGGATGGAAAGTCTCAGGGTTGTTTGGCTGCAAGCTGCAGAGTGGAAGGGATCAAACTTCTTTAGTCTCAGAGGTTCTCTGAGAATAAAGAGTCTGAGGTTCAGCTGGCACGGGTTGCTGCCCAGTGTTGCATGAGCCAGAAGGAGGAAATTACTCTTTGGCATTAGGGAGAGCAGTAAAACAGGAAGACGCGTAGATTTCTAATGTTTGCATATCTATTTCCCTTGAAAAGCCTTTGAGTTGGCCACACATTACTGAGTCTCTAAGAGAGGAAGGATTTCTCTGTTGATAGGTCCAAGACATTGAGTGGTCCAGGTGATGCAGTGATGAGAGCTGCAATTATCATTAGAAACTGCCTAATCTAAAAAAAAAAGAAAAGAGTTCTTTCAAAATTGCTTTGATAAGGACAAAAGACTTCAAAAATACAGGGAAGAATTGCTGGTGGTTTCTTTTTCTGTTTAAACTCCAAGTCAAAAACAAAATGACCAAACAATGCAGAGTTCATGGTTAGTATCTGTTTGGTAGAACAGTATAAAATAGAAAGAATGCAAAGCACAACTTAAAATTACAGATTTTGTCAAGTCTAATTTGAAGTGTGTTCATAGCACCGTAAGTAGAATCCTTTTATTTGCCCCAAGCTGTGATTTACTATGAGATTAATTATGTATAAAAAATAATGGTTAGAATGAAGGGCAATAAAAGTGCAGTGGTTGCTGTAGCTTGTGGGGCAAGAGGGGACTATTTTAACCTGTATTAGGGGAAGTCATATTTATCAAAAAGCATTTTTTCAGGACTAAAATATTTTTAATAATCTGTGCTTTAGGACTTCATAATGCGCATCAGCTTTAGTAAACTGATTTTATTTTCCTGATGACCAGTTGCCCTCCCCTGGCTGAAGTGAGAAATGCAGGCAATTGAAGTTTTCCGGAATTTGGACTTGCACAAGCTAAAAGTAAACAGTCTTGCCAGAGGCACCATATAACCGGGAAGCAGATCTGTCTGTAGTTGGGTTATTTTGGATCCTGGTGTGGGTCTGTCACAGCCGACTATTACAGATGTGACTGCACTCCCAAACATGGTATTTTGTGAGAAAATACTGATCCCCCCACGGTAAGAGATGGAAAATGCAGCACGCATGGATGTGTCTTCCTAGGCACTAGATTTGGGACTATTGAACTCTACATTTTTGTGATCTGTTAAGCATTAGCAAGTATGGAAGCATGTGCCCCCATACATGTTGGACATCTATCTGACCCTTGAGATGGGAAATTCGCTGGAACAAATCATCAAGATTAACGATTGTCGTGGGTTTGACCCTGGCTAAATGCCAGGCACCTACAACGTTTGCTTTCTATGCTCTCTCCTGCTGCAGCTATGCAGAGGAGAGGAAAAACTAACACAAAACACTGGACTTATGAGTTGAGATAAGATCACTGATAAGGGCCGCACGAGATTCAGGGCAAGAGCAGGCGGGAAACTTAAAGTTGCAAAAAAAGTGATTTATTAATCTAACAGAGTCAGAGGATAAATTGGAGATAAAAATAAGCTCTTAAGACACCATTTCTTCACTCACCCCTCTTTTCCCTCTTAAGGCACCACTTCTCAGCTCACCCCCTCCCTCTTTTCTAACTAACTAACAACTCCCAGGCAGGGGCAGGCTGTGGGGTTTTTCTTAGGTCAGTCCATCGCAATTCTTCTACTGCAGACACTGTTTCTCTATTTGCCCTCTCTCTCTATTCAACCAACCGATCTGGGCTAGGGCAAGGCATGTGGGGTTTCTTAATCAGTCCAAGGCCACAATTCGTCTGCTACAATCACTGCTTCTCTACTCACCCCTCTCCCTATTAAGGCCATTTCTCAGCTCACCCCCTCCCTCCTTCCTTCTAACCAACAGCTCCGGGGTGGGGGCAGGGTGTGGGGGTTTCCTTTGGTCAGGGTCAGTCCATCAGGGGGAAGAATCCTCTACTTAGCCATGGGGGTCCCTCCCACGAGAGACAGTCCTGTGCGAACTTCTTTGGCGTGGGTCCAATCTCACGAGCAGCCCCGCCCGATTGCTGCTGTCCGAGATTCTCTCCAGGCTGCAGAATTCCAAGCCGAGGCCAGGCTGTTTCCATCCCGGGAGCAAGGCCTTTCTCTCTCCTGCAAGGCCTTTGCAACTCTCAGTCTCTGGGACTCCCACTGGATCACAGCTTCCTGCAGGCATCATCTGCTCCTCTGGCGTGGGCACCTCCCCACAGGCTGTGGGGGTTTCTCTGCATCCCCTGGACTCCATGGGCTGCAGGGGGACCACCTGCTCCCCCCATGGTCTTCACCACGGCTGGCAGAGGGTTTTCAGCTCCGGCGCCTAGAGCACCTCCTCCCCCGCCTTTCCACTGACCTGGGTGCCTCCATGTTGTTCTCTCTCACATATTTTTACCTCCTCCTCCTCCTTCCCTGGCTAAAAAGAAGTGCGTGCTCACATTGTTTTTATTTCTTCTTAAATATGTTTTCACAGAGGCGTAACTAACATCTCTAATTGGCCCAGGTTTTACCAGCAGCATGTCCATCATTTTACAGCCATCAGAGACTGGCTCTGCTGGACATGGTGGAAAATTTCCAGAATCTTTACTCAGGACATGCAGGAGCCATCTTTGTACCCCACCCTGTTCACTGGCAAAAACTGGGCCAGGCAAAACTACCACAACGATCCTGTGCTTTCCATAATTTTTCCCTTTTAAAAAAACTCCTCATAATAAAATCTCTAAAGGTCTGTGAGCAGGTCACAGGCATCTCTAGGTTGAGAGGAGTCCATGACTGTTGCCATGGGCTTGCTCAATTGAGGCAGATAAGAGGGAAAATGACCAGATGGGTTTCAGAAATGCATCCCACTCACTAAGAAGCTCTTCCTTGTTTTGATGAGCTCAGTTTAGTACCTGGTTGTGCCTGGGCTAACAACTTCCATAGTGGGACTTCATGAAACTAGGCGAATCTAGGACTTAACCTAATTTTACAATCCTCCTTGTGCCTTTTGCAGTCATCTTTGGTAACCAGAAATTAATTTCAAAGAGGTAGCATTCAGGCTCAGTCCTTTGAAACACCTGTAGCTATGGATGAATACCTGAAGAACTTGACTGTATTCTTGAGGCTTCTGTAGTAGACACCAAAATTTTCTTCATCCTCTTACACAGCAGTATCCTGCTTCTTCTTCCTTGGAGATTACAAGGTGTTTTTTTCGGTCTTTTGCAGGTGTGCTGATTTTTGCTGGGGTAGAATTAATTTCCTTCACAGTGATGTTTTTGCTATTGCTGAGCAGGACTCACACAGAGCCAAGGCCTTTTCTGCTTTCCATACCGCCACAATGGTGAGGAAGCTCGGGGTGCATGGGAGGTTGGGAGGAGACATAGCCAGGAGAGGTGATCCAAAGTGAACAAAAGGATGTTCCAGACCATATGGCAACATGCTCAGTATATAAACGGTGGGGGGAAAGAAAGAAGAGGGGACATTTGCAGTGATGGCATTTGTCTTCCCAAATAACCATTGCATGTGATGGGGCCCTGCTCTCCTGGAGGTGTCTGAACCCCTGCCTGTCCATGGGAACAACTGAATTAATTCACTGTTTTGGTTTGTTTGTGTGCCTGGATTTCTTTCCTTTTTAAAATTAAACTGTCTGTCTCAACCCATGAGTTTTCCAGCTTTTACCGTTCCAATTCTCCCCCTGATCCTCTTGGTGGGAAGTGAGCAAGTTGGCTGCATAGGGCTTGGTTTCTCACTGGGGTTACCTTGAATCCCAGCCTCCTGTTCAGAGTGCAGCAAGAATATCCACTGTTCTTTCAGGAACCACGTAAGATCTTGTTTCTAAAGGCAGATTGCTGGAGCACAGTTAGTTTCACCTATAACCTTCTTTTGATCTAATATTTATGGACTAAAGTGATACTCTGGATTTTATGTGCAGCTTTGCACTGCGAGGTTACAAAATGCCAAAGCGCTATGAGATTCCTTCCCTCCCACAGGATTTGGGCTGTTTTGCTTAATATCTTTCCATAAGAGTATTTCTGAGGTTGGGCTGGGCTGCCTGGCTAAGAATATGCATTTTTCTGCATGGTAGGAAGAAAGACCAAGAGTGCTGATAATATTGCTTTCCTTCTAAGTTCATAACTTGCATGCAGAGTTGAATGCATCTGCCCTTGTCTTTCAAAATATGAAGAAGGCAATTGGCACTAGAAAAACATGGGCACGTCTGGGCAGATCTCATTCATGATTAATTTCTGGCACCCGTGTTGACCTGGACCAGTATCATCTGATAGAAGGCTGAATATATGTTTTTAAAGACTCATCTATATCTTGGCATTTCTTTTAACTGTCTATTATCTTGGTTTGAGAGGAACTAACCTTGCTGATCCCTGTTGATCTGTGTTGGGGCTATGCAGGGAAAGAGGCTGTTGCCTAGGAAGTATTATTTCCACACCCCACAGCTCCAGAGACTGGTGAGAAGTCATCCTTTTCAGTCCAATTAACATAAACACTTCAGAAAACCCGAGGAAGGAGAACCCAGTTCAAGGTCTGCCGAAGGAAATGAGAGCCTTCAGGAGCTGGTACCGGCCGGCTGGGTATTTTCTCAGGGAATTGTGTGCAACACTGGCACGATTTACCTGAAGGAGCAAGGCAAGTGGAACAAACAATCCTATGACACTAATACCTCTTACATAAGCTCAGATCCACAAAAGTATTTAGAGACTTAATTCCCTTCAGTTTCATTTATTAAGGCATCCCAGTTCCTCCTCGCTATGTTAAGCCATTTTAAATCATGCATTTGAAAGAATCTCTTTTCCACCTTTGCCTCACTCTCTTTTCTCACACAGATGCACATTTCAATGACCACAAGGGCAGTGAAATACCCAAATGCACCCCAGCATCACCTACTTAGGCACATAAAGCTGCAGCAAACCACATGGAGGAATTAAATCCTTGAGGGCCGCTGGCAACTTGCAATTAGTCATGAGTCTTTCTTCCACTTGGTGTCTCCCTTTAGTCTCAAATCTGGGGCTAGGTCTCCAATAGTGCTCTCCTGGGGATAAATATTTGTTATTTGCACCATATAAAGCACCCCAGAGTTTCAGTAGTGCACCACAACTCCCCTGTGATTAGCAACGTAGAGAACTCACAAAATGTGGGTTTCATTTCCATTTCTCTCCCCCCCCCCAGCCATATAGCTTTGCTCTATGCTTCCCATCAGTTTTAAAAGTGTTTAGGAAGCTCAAATATTTATTTTTGGTCCCTGTTTTTCTTTGAGAAAGTAATACTTTCATTGTCTAATTTGGTCTAATTCTTGTTACAGAGAGCTAGGGCTGGCTTGACTCACCCTCTAATAAGTGCTAGAGAAGTTCACAGGTATGCAAGAGAAATACAAGGTGTTACTTCACTGAATTAATGAAATAGTATTTTTTAAGAGGATAATTTCAAAGTAACACCAAGTAAGAGCTCAGTCTTTGCCTTTGTGCATAAACAGAAAAGGCAAGGGATACTTCTAAACTTTCTTTATACTGTAGTGGGAAAAATTCAGGGAGGGGGGATGTGATTTAAGCCTTTTTGCACTAGAACCCAATTTTTGTACAGTATATAAGCCTTATTTGATAAGGAAATCCATAATCTTGGATTCCTTTCCAATTTATGTATAGTGCAAGCCAGTTTTTAGTGACAAAAGCTTCACTGGAACTCTCTGCTTTAAAGACTTCAGATATTTGCTGCTGCATGGAAAATACTGTGGCTCACAGCATAAATGTGCTAATGTGCTTGATTCACTCCTGTTTCTGGGCCTTTTCTGTTCTGCCAGTTCCTCTGAGATTAAATCTCTGAGAGAAAGTTGTCCAAATCTAATGTGTTTGGCAGTCCTCTCAAATAAAAGCTCCTTTCTCCAAAGACTGCTTGGTGTCTTGCTTAATTCTGATCTGGAGACCCAGAGACTAGACTCTCAGCTAGTATAAATGAGGGAAGTATACCACATAACAGCAGCTGAGGATCTGGAAAATAGTATCTACCAATAAGGTCTTACTTCATGTGGGTTCTACACAAATAATTTTCTAGCCCTCCTGTGGGAGAACAAAGCACAGTATATTTCTTTTTATGAGCTGTTTTGCACATAAATGCTCTTTGCAGGCCTAGTACATCTTCACTGAAACCAGCGAGAGCAAGCTGGCAAAATCTGTATGCAGCTTATTTTTAAATCCTTTTAAAATCACAGAGGAATGTTCATCAGATTGCAGATCCCCAATGCAAAATAGCTGCACAGTGTGCCAGCGTTTTCTTAGAGCAGATGCTGAGATAAAATATCATCCTTTTGCTGTGCTTGCATGGGATGATCGGGGTATCCTGGGCTTCCACGGCTTTTCTCAGAGATACCGCGTTTGGATGAGGATGGACATGCCATCTAGTGGCTGCTTGTCCCGATTGCTTGCACAATCTTATCTCACATTATTGACAGGATCCCCATTTCTCTCTGGAAAGTGGAAAAATAGGCATCACAGGAAAATTAAAATCTCAAGTGGTCCATGTCTTCCATTTGGTACCAAGCTGGAAGATCTCTGTATCAGGCTTCGTCTGGTTAGCTGGATTTTCAACAACCCGTGTTTCCGATAGTGAGTCAATCAGGGGTTTGGCCGCTGTCACTTTCTCTGACACAAGAAAAGAAGCTTCTGTCGCTTGCTGTGGGTGAAGGTTTCCCTCTTCCACGGCGAGGCTTTCCCCACCATGCCCCATTTCACTCCTACCATTTTGAGCTGTCTCAGCAGCCCTGCTTAATCCCCAGTGCCACAGGGGTGGCAGCACTGCAGAGGAGGCTCTGGAGCAGCTTATAAACAACTCTTTAATTCTAGTCCTCATGCCAAAAACTGACTAAGGCTGCTATGAAAGGGATGTTAGATGTGGGAAAGCAATTTTCAACCCTCCGGATCCTGCTTGCCACCAGCAGAGTTTCCCCAGCGAGAAGAGGCAGAGAAGAATATTCCACACTGTCTCTAGACACCCTCCACCGAGCCAGCACTGAGCAATCCCATACATCAGGCCAATATCAAATGCAACCACAGAGGAGGCTTTCCCTTATCTTTCAGGACAATTACCAAGCTATACATCACTTGAGCAGTCTGGGAACTATGGGAGATTGTGGTTTCTGGTAGAACGGGTAAATCTTTTCATGGTTAGCACTGGCAATGAAATTTGCAGCCCACCTCCATCTGGGCTGAGCCATGGGTGATCATTCTTGGAGATGAGCTTTTCTCAATGTCAAAGGGCAAATAAATAACTAACTACGTGTGAATGTGCAGTTCAAGGAAAAATCATGATTTTTTTCCTTCTCCCTTCCCGCCCCTCATTTTGCCTTGGAGAAGTTATGGGTTTCCTCAGGTCCTCAGAGAGGTTGAAAACTGTCCAATATGTGCTTCAGGAAAGTGATCACTCAAAGTGAATCAGTTTGCAGTGTCTGCTCACCATCTGTGTGCCTTTAGGAGATTGTCACACTTTCGGCTGGCTTCATCCATCTCTCTCATTCCTTGGTTACAGTCAAAACAGTTTTAAAAGGTTTTGGTTCCCACAGTGGGAAAGTAACTTGGACGCTGCCTGCTAGTATCACTTCACCCAGGAGCAGCTGACGCCTCTTGGACGACTTTGAAAAGCAAATTTCTCTTCTGAGTCAGTTCTGCTGATGTAGCTTCTACTCTGAAAATTACTCTGCTCTCCTCTGTTTCTATATTTGTAAGGCCACTTGTAGGAGAAGAGGATCCTGCTTTCCTGGAAGGATGTGCTGCCTTCAGTGAAGTCACGAGCATTGGTGGCATTGGTTCACCCATTCTGAATGGTCTAAACTGGTTGATTTTCAGGCAGAAGGAGTCTGATACGATGAGCTATGGCTTTCTGGTCTGACATGTTTTGAATTATTATTTCTCCTCTGTTACATTTTTCATATAAATGCCCCAAGCCACTGACAGACTTGGTTTAGCAATAAAGAAATAATCGTCTCCACAGCAGTTAATGGGATGCCAACAAGGATGCTATGTGGCTGAGTCATCTTTGTGTTGCAATAGTGCTGTCCAGCTAGCCACCCTACGAGATTCGGCAGGCCCAGACTTTTCAGCTGGGGTAATTAATCTCTTGCAGTCTCTCTCAATAAGCTTCAGTAACTAGAGGGGTGAAAAAAATGCCCTTTTCATTGCAGAAGACAACTGATGGTCTCACCACCTAAAGTGCTGACTGTCCCAATATGTATCTTCATTAAATGTGGCAGTCAGTAAGAAGGTTTGGAAAAAACTGTCCTTTCATTGTCTGAGAGCTCAGCGAGCGATCCCATAGCACCCACTGATCTGTCACTAAGCTCAGACTGTTGGCCCATGGCTGGATTTCTAGTGCAAATCATGGCAGCTAAAGAGGAGTTTGATATCTGAATAATCATGGGGGATCAGGGCCAGGATCAGAAAGAGAGAGGAAGCAGGAGACCAAAGATGAGTTTACTATGAATGAATGATTACACCCTACTACTTTCTTACTCTCTAGAGGGATAATTTCATCCGCCCTTCCGGTGAGCGACACCAGCTCTCTGCTGCCTCCATGTCATGAGCAGGAACAGGTGTCTCCACAGCTTTTCTTGCCTGTTCTCACCTTGCCACCTCTCACTGCAATGTGAAAGCTGTTTGACATTGCTCCATTGGGCCATCTGTTTGTGCCAGATCCCTCCCCACAAGGCAGAGCTTCAGTTGTCTCACCCTAAGTTCAGCGAGGCTCTCTGCATCCTGCTCAAGAGTGAATAGTCCAGGTTAACTGGGGCTCTCCTCACTCCTCACCACCTCTTCTGCAGCATCGTTTGTAGACTGGCTTTTACGATAAGAGATAAAAAAGCAGCTACCAAACCGTGTCCAGACCTCAAACCTATTGATCTGTGAGATCCATGTCCAGATCTCAAACCTATGTCACCTATTGATAACTGGGGCCACTGCCCGGGGATTTGGACACAACTGAAGGGACAAGGCTGTATTCTGTGGCTGAGCACAGCACCATGCCCTAGACAGAATGGGTCTTTCCTAAGCAACAGCAGTAGGTACCTGGCCCTTTCCACCCTAAGGGTGACTGTGACAAGGAGCAGGGAAGAGGCCACTTCCTGGTGGCCCCAGAGGACAGCCTGATTCATCCTGACAGTTTAGAGGTCCAAGTGGACATTTATAGCACAGCTCCCCACAAGGGATTTATGGCTTGGCTCTGGCACTGTGGCAAGCTGCTGAATACTCAGTGTGGTACAAATTGGTTGGAGGAGAGGCACAAAGCCAGAGCTCCATAAGCAACACACAGGAGGTCTTGCTGACTTATGTGTGTGACAAAATGATGGCTGGGGAGGCTGCTACCAGAAATGTGGGTATCACATGTGTTGCTGTAGTAGATGCAGCATCATGTAAACATTTAAGAGTTAGAGCTCTTAAAATGGTATTCTTTAAGCACAGGGTTGTTTCCTCTATAAAAGAGGCCATCTCTCTTTTGCAGTACCAAAAGAAATGAGTGCATCTCTCAATTCCTATTTCACTTTGTCCTGATGTGCACTAAGAAAAAACCAGAAGAGAGCGGAGAGGGAGGGAATAAAGAAGAAAAATATGTGTTTGCACTTCCAGCATGCAAAGAATTTGAACACTGCAGTTTCACTTGGACCTTGAAGCACACTGTGCAACCCTAGCTGAAGGCCAGGCACCTTTGGTGTGTTGGTCAGTGTTGGGCTGAGGAGGAATGTCAGTGTGTGGCACTAGCCAACTATTTCCCTTTCTAAATTCTCTCTGCTGGCCTGAGGATTAGTGTGCCACAGCAGCATGATCTCAAAGCCTAGCAGGGCTCATGTGTACTTCTTGGCTTTCCAGCACCTCATTTCAGTGCTTGCTGAGGGGCTATGGTGATGGAGGGGAGGTGATGGAGGGCTCTGGTTATGATCCCATTGAGAGCGGAGTGTTACCAGAGGTCGTCGCTGCTGATGGCTCTCACCTGTGCGAGAGAAGCCACTTGGGTTTCATCCCAGCCTTAGACTCAACAGCACTGAACCCATCGCCACATCTGCTTGCACAGCTGCACAGCCCCTCATTGGCAGACTCGGTGGAGAGAATAGTGCTGAAATATGGTGCAAGGACTGATGACACAGTGTCTTTTGTGGAGATAAAGGGAGGCTGATCCCTTTCATCACTGCTTAAGCAGTTGTTTCAGATGTCTTTGCCTTGCTTTTGTTCTGGTCAGGGTGGAAGCTGGAGGCCCTAGGGTTCAGGACAACCTTTGCCAGAAGGTACAGCTCCCTGGGTGGGGGCGGACAGCTCTCACTCCCAGTTCAATGGAAGGCAGCCCCAAACTGGCCCATCTCCGCCTGCCTTGCCCACCCTAGAAAAGCCGGGTGTGCAGGGACTTCCCTGCTCCTGTCCATTGGCATGTCCTGTGAAAAGAAGAGCCCTTCAGAAAGGTTTCTGCTTCTGGCTCAGGAAGTAAATGCAACACAAACCAGTGACATTTATTCCCATCTGACCCCCACAGCGGTCCTGTTCCTAAACGGAGGCCCAGCTCTACTGTTCCCCTGCATGCAGTATGGCAGCCAGGAGCGTGGCTGCAGAACATCAAAGTTAATTAGCATCCAAAAGCAAATAAATCAATCAATACATTCCCAGCCTCCTTAGAAAATCTCGTTATTGGGAACCGACCCAGGCAGCGACTCCCAGGAAGAACTACAGAGGAAGAGATCCTCCAAAGCTGTAATTTTTAAGGTTGTACCACTTGGAGAATAATTACAACCAGCAAAACAATGTTCACATCTCACATTAATATAAAGTAATGACTGCATGCCTGTAGCCAGCTAACCACAGAACAGAGAAGAGACTGTCAACTCTTCTGCTCTGCCATAATACAAAGCATCTTGGAAATGCTAACAGCCACTGCACGCCAGCCCCTTGTCATCCCTCCTTCTTAAAGACACAGACCGAGGGCTGGTCGGCCTCTGAATGCTGCTTGTATAAGAGATGTTGTCACTGATGAGTTTCTTTTCTGTCTAAACTAAAAATGAATATGTTTATGATTTTCAGCAAAGCAGAATTTTAAGATAATTTCAGACATTTATAGAAGCTTTTGTTTCAGAAAAGTACTGCTTCTGGTTTTGGAAATGTATCGAATTTCAAAATACCATTTTGTCTTCATTCTTTTCTACATTATATTTGCTATCCTTTTTACACTTCTTCCAAGTGTGTCTCCAGCATGTGTTTATGGTGAAGTGCAATGAAACAGTGGAAGCAAGAAGAACATACAAATAAATGAAATTATAAAACTAATAAAATCAAATAGTATTTTTGAAACTCCAGCACAATTCTTTTTATTATAGCTGGAAAAAAAATCTAATATTAAGTATTTTTCCATGGGAATGAAAATCAGGAATCAGGGAGTATGAAATCATCTCCCTTTAGACTGAGATGAAAAGTGAAGAAAATATGGCAAGAGTATTCTGGAGATCGTGATCTAGAGAGGACACCTCTGTTGCTGGTAGCATATACTGAAGGGATTGCTAGCAGATTATCTGTCATCAGACGGAGACTTCTGTAAGTTTAGAGTCAGTCCCTACTTTTGGTAGTGGAGGAGGTTCATGTTACCATCTTTATATGTCAGATTAATTAGTTGTCTTAAACGAGTGTTCAGGAGGTCACACTATTTTATCCAAAAATTCTTCTGCTATGACTTGGTTTGACTCACTCAGGAGATCTTTCATGGGTGGTGCAGTCCACTTATGCTGCAGCACCGAGGTTCTCAGGCAGGATTTTGGAAGATTTCCCTTTGCTCTCCCTCATCTATTGTGTTTTTAGAGCTATCAGGAGGACTAGAAACACAGTTGCTTAGTGGTTCTTAATGCTTGAACTAAATAAATAACAAAAGAAAGAAAAAGTCAAAGGGATGTGAGGGCAGAGATCATGCCAAAATCCATGAAGTCAGCAGAGCTGGCAAGGGTTCATGAAAGATTATAGAACCACCACTGAGGTTTTAATGGACTGGAGCAAATCTAGTGGCAATATTATTTCAACAGCCTGGCTGCAAAGTTTTGCAAATGATGTTCTGCAAAGCAGCCAGATCAGCAGTGATGGAGTCATCGTTTTAATTTCCGCTGACTGGACACCTGCTTTACCTCTGGGAAAGGATGAGCTGGAAGCTCTTTGTGTGCCTCTTGCCCTCGATGGGCCAGAGCCCTGTCCTGAGGGGAGGCCAGGCAGCATCTTGAACGGCACAGACAGGAGTGTCCCACTTGGCAGCCGCTGAGGACATTCCTTGGCTCATCTGCAGAGCTTAACACCAGAGGCGTTCATGCTGTACTGGGGGCAGATACTGCAGGACAAGGCAACTTCTCTGCTTCTCTTCAGTCCCTTTGCACCCTCCAAACAGCCCAGACTTGCCTCATGTCCTAGTGCAAAGCTGTCACCACCGGGCACAGGGAGGAAACAGCTCACTTCTGTGCTGATCGGCTGGAACCCCCTGAGAGACCAAGAGAAGGGACCTGAAGGGGAAAAAGTGGCCTGAGAAATTGTACTTTCACTCTGCATCGCTTTGAAGCCACCCCTGGAGGTCTGTCAGCAGCTGACATATTTAGGATAATCTTTATGCTTCTGCAACCCAGTTCAGGGTGGAAAAGCAAAATACAGAAGGTGTCATCAGCTCCCAGCTGGAGCCTCACCTTCTTCGCTAGGGACAATTGCAGCAAAGCAGGGACTCTGGCCCTAATTTGGAAAAACCAGAGGAGTTTCTGGGTGTCCTGTTCCTTCATGGCACTAGGCAATAGGCAGTGAATCTCATTTATCTTCCAAGAATCTCAGAAAGCCTGGCAACTGCACTGACACCATCTCGCTCCAACTGAGAACTAAAGAATTTTGCCGCAACATCCATCCGAAACCCGCCTGAGTTTTCCAAGCCCACTGTTCCCTTGGGGCAGGGGAGGCGGGGAGAGAGCTTGTGTTGATTAATATTAGAAGAAACTCTCCTGAAAGAATGATAGATCACGGCTTGGTGACTCCAGAATCTTTCCTTGTTTCTTTCTTTGATGGGAGGAGGGGGAACTGGAAACAAAAGGCCTAGGAAGGGGGGAACGGAGGGAGGGGTGTGTTTTGAAATCTGCTTCCTTTTGGCCACGCTTGAACTTCCAAGAGCCTGGTTTTGACTGACATCCCTAGGAAATGGGAGAGAAAACTCCATGCTGAGCCGGCTCTCTGCCCAGCAGAGGAAGGAGGAGGCATCTGGCTCCAAGGAGCTGAAATAGATGCCTTTAATGTGTCTGTCAGCCAGCATCGCAGACGTACACTTGGGTTTGTCAGCTGGAGCACTCTATTCCTGCAGGCTTCCAGGGCCTCTTCGGGGTCCACTCACCTAGGTACTGCATCCACACTCACCTGGATGGTTCCAGGTGAAACAGTGCAGGAAGCTCAGACACTGTGCATTCACAGCTGGAAGGGAGGGAATGGAGCCACTGTTGCAAAACCTGTATTTGCCCTTCCTAGCAATCCCCTCTGTCGGTGCAGGAGTGGTGGCAGAAAGCCGGGACTGCCACCCAGAGCATTTCAGAGACATCCAGTTCAAGAACGTGGAGAGGAAGTGTGTTAATAAGGGTATCATCCATGCCATGCAGCTGCCCCCTGCCTGCAGCCCCAGGGGGCGAAACACTGGCCCATATGTGGGGCACATGTCAGAACAGAAAAAAATGGGAAAACAGCCCTGAGGAGGGAGATCTGCTGCTCATGTTGCATTGAGCTGGGGTGGGGAGGTGGGAAGGGAGTTAGGGAGCAATCAGGGTAAAAGGCTGTCAGCATTATCTAAGGCTTGAAAACTGCTGGTGAGGCTACAGAGACACTTGCAGGATGGTTGTGTGAGGATGGATGCTCAGAACAACACATGGGAGCATTGTAGTTCTGTTTTCAAAGAAGTTAGGGGATGTCTCCTGGGTGGGCACTCACAGAAAAACCACCTTACATTTGTGAGTGGCTCCACAGCATCAAAAGCACCTTTTTGCCGTGTAATGCCTCTCAAATCCATTCCCCTGGACATATTACTGACTTCGAGTTTGCCCTTATAGCCAAGCCATGTCCTTATTTCTGTTCTCTGTGTTAGATCTCTTGAGCTCTTAATCAAACAACTAGGAGCTTCTAAAAGGCTCTTGCCTGTCATCTCTACTTTTCCCTGTCCAAGTAGACAAATTTCTCAACAGACAAGTTTTGAGTTTTCCCCCAACAGAACTCAAAGCCTGATGCCTTTTATTGCATCTTGAAACATTTAGTTGTTTACATCATTTCTTGCTAACGAGATGTTTTTTCTGAAAGGAGGAAGAGTTCCCATGTTCCCTTTACCCCTGGCTTCTCATTCCATGAGTTGATATTCATCACTAGGATATAGGAGGCTGGGCAATGGATCTGCCAACCCACACATTTGATGATGTGTCCTTTTGTGATCATAAGTACTTTCCTAATGCTCACCATAAGCAAAATAGTCTATCAAGCCATTAACAGAACATGGTCCAACCTTCTTATGGAAAGTGAAGGAAAGCCAAGTGGACCAGATCTTGGATCTGCTAGGGAACAAGGACAGTGTAAATGCTACTGCAATTTGGCAGTCTGGGATCTTAATCACCTTTCTGAAGCCACAGGGGTGTTTTCTTGGTGTTGTCCTGCCAATATAGTTTTGCTGAGCTTGTAATTTTTCATGGCAGTCACATGACACATTGTCATGATCATGTGTCACATCAGGGTGGCTTAAGGAAGCCTGTGGTCTCTGTCACTTCTAACACAGGTTTTCCTTAGGTCAGGGAAAAAATGGTGCCAGATAAAAGGAATGAAGGTGGCTCATGGCACAAGATGTTGATATTGGCAGTCTCCCTTTGCGCAGATGGCCTGCTGAAGTCCGTAACGTGCTGGACCAAAGCCTCAGTTATATGTTGCGTTTATAAACTGGCATTTGTGCAGCTGTTTTGGACTGGAGCAGGTGTCCCTGGACCGACAGTTTCTCTGTAAGTTCCTCTTTTCTCCTTGGCCTTGTCTTTCAACCTCGCATCTTCTCCAACACTGCTCAGGCCAGCAGTGCCAGCAAGGAAGATTTGCCCTTGCCGAGGAGCAAAAGGGAGTGCAAGTTCAGCCAAGAGCCAAAGGGAGCAGAACTGACCCTGCTGCATGCTTGGGGAGAGGTGCATGGGCTTTCTGTGGAGCTTGCCCCTCTGCAGGCAAGAGCCTCCAACCAGAGCCAACTGTGCTACATCCCAGTCCTGTCTCCAGCTCCGCACGCTGCCTGTGATGAATAGTGAGCCTGGGGAAACCCACAAGGCCTTAGCTGCCCATGTTTCAGCTCTCCCAGCACTCTGAAATCCTGCCCTCACTGTTGAGAGACAGTAAGCTTGCACGCGTCCAGACGAGGACTATACAATGATAGATAATACCAATAAAGCCCTGAGCTGTTCTGGGGAGGGGAGGGTGATTTATCCCCAGCTGGACGGCTGGACTGAGTGGAGCAGAGAGCGGAAATCCTCCGGGAGCTGCGGGGCACACATCAAACCGCATGTCACAGCGTCCGCGACACCCGGGGCGCCAGTTCAAAGCTGTCACGTGCTGCGGCTGGAGACTTAAGGTGATGCCAAGCTAATGAGCAAACGAAACAATAAATAACTCCAGTGATCATTACACTCCCCTCCTTGGAGCTTGCCTGCTCCGGCCCTGGTGAGCCAGTGCTTCTCACAGCCCATTACTCATGCTGAAGCCCCTCAAACGGAGCCCAGAGCAGGCTCAGCAAACCATTCATCTTTGCAGAGTGGAGCCCTTTCAAGTTTCTCTGCGGCAGCCGCTCTGTTTATTGTTAAGATGAGCACACAGTTTACACTAACTGTTCTTATTTATTTTTGACTTTTACCTTTTAGGTCATTTCTTTGCACGTCTGGCACTTTCCAAGTTTCAACCAAACTTTTATTTATGTCCTAGGTTTTGCTATCTGAAACTCTCCAGCTCCCAGTGATGGAAAGGTGAGCTGAGCTCCTGACCAGGGCCTTTTCTCCAAGAGAACTGAAGTCCCTGAGGCAAATCACTCCTCTGGACAGAGATTTAGGAAGCTGCTGAAGGGAGGGGACGGGTGGGTTGTGTGTCAGGAGAGGGTGCTCAGATAAGTGCTAACAGCTGAGATTTGCGTGACTTTGGGTTGAGGCCGAACATGCAGCCACGGTGGGAGAGAGGATGGATAAGTACGTGGTTTAGGCGTGATGGAGGCACGCTTGGAATTGTTTGGCTGCGGTGTTTGCTTTGCAGGCCACTAAGATGCCTGAGGGAAGAACAGACCTAGGGATCGTCCCCAGTGGGCTTCACGTGTTAACCACTGCTGCATGTACTTATAAACTTTCCCAAATTCCAGGTCTTCCTCAACAGTCACCAAAGCCACTGCTCGCCTGCCTGCAGTGCCCATCTGTGCCTTGCTGCATCCATCTGCTCTCTGCCACCAGCCTCACTCCAAGCCTTGAGCGGGGCACAAACTGTTGCTTTTCAGATGAGCCCTCTAACAGAGACATAGAGGTGGGAGTCCTTCCATGCCTTAGTGGTGATGTATCCAAACCATGAAGGGCTAGATTTGGATTTTCCCCAGAGCCAGGAAATGGAAATATCTTTTATAATATCATTGTTTATGGTCAAAGAGCATAACTAGGGTGGGGTGTCACCAGGCATGTCTCAGTTTACAAGAGCTGGAGATCTGCCTGGTGTGTGTTCACACAGGAGGACAAGATGCTAACACACAGGCCAAGGAAGGAGCACTGAGAGGAGATAACCTCTCCAGCAAATGAATCACTCGGAAAGACAGGACAGAGGGTGGATTTCATTGGAGCTATCTCACAGACTCTGAGACCTTGAGGCAAACAGCCAGACCCAACCTGGCAGAGCTGCCGGTACCATCGCCTCTCCATAGGGCTTGGAAGGAGCAGCGGCCAAAGGCTTGGTGTTAGGTTGGCTGTGGGCTCTGTGTGGGTCTCCAGACCTCTGTGTCCCTCGTCTGTAGCTGTGGGAAGCTGCGGGCAAAGGGTCCTTGTCCCAGCCTCCCGCAGCTGCAGAAAAGGGAGCTGCAGACCTGCTGCTGCCACGTAGCACCGTGGACTCCTCAGCGCAGGAGGAGCCACTGTCCTTTCGCAGCCAGTTCGGTCTTTCTGTCTCAAAGGCACACTGCCTAAGCAAAAAGTCACACATTTAAATTGCATTCCAGGGGTTAATAACTTCCCCAATGATTAAAATGGAAAGAATTTTTTAAATTGCATTTTCCTTTTCACTGTTGCTTTCTCTGGCCTGGCCAGGAAAATATCTCTGAAAATTTTTCTACTTCTTCCTACTTAGGAGCTCTGAATTTTCTTTCTAGCTCTGTCACCAATGTTATCACTTACATTAGCCAGTGCCTGTTTTTACCTTGGGTCTTTGATCCATGAAATTGTTGGAGAGCTTTTGCATCTCACATGTCAAATCATTTCATGCCAGCGGAGTACTGAGAGCACTCTCCATGAGCAGTACCAAAGAAACGGGATGTCTTCACAGCACCAAGAATATTTTCTCACCTGCAGGGGTCAGCCTGCAGATGTTTCAGTCCAGAGCTATGCCATTATGAAACTGCTCCGAAATATGCAGGGGCAAATTCTGCCCTGCATTGCACCCATACAGCTCAGAAGAACCACTTGGGCTCTTCACAAGGCAGATGGAGAGGGAGCACGAGCTGAGCCTGTTCAACAAGGAAAAGTATCCCAACTTCTGGGGCCTGGTGGCATAAGAACAGCCTCCCAGCCCAAGAAGTTAAAGCAAACACCTGAAGGAAAGGAGAGCAGTAAGAGGAGAGCTTCTGTTTTTTGAGAGGCTTTGCTGACCTGGAGAGTTATCGGACACAGCCACGTTCTGTTCATGTCTTTCTTCCTTTCTTCTAGGGACCAGAAAGGGTTAAAAAACTCCAGTGATATAGGTCTGTGTTCACATTGAATCTACACCCATCATATATATATCAGCTTTTGAGGAGGGGGGAGTGGTTTGCACATGTCACTGGCCATAACTCAGACTTTTATTATAATCGTGACCATATGGTTAATGGGACCTAATAAACCACTGTTGACCTGGACACTGTGTGCACAAATCCCTTGCTCTCTTTCCTTTTTTCCTTGCTTGTCTGGGTGCACTATGCCAAGCACCTGCAATTTAGTGACTCTAAAATGCCGATTTTAGTGGCCCAGCAACTAGTTAGTTCAGAAAGAATAAAGCATTACACCATAACCTGATGGAGACAGGGACCAACTTTCCGAGGGTGACAAGGCAGCTCCTCAGTGCATTGGACAGACATGAGCAGTGTCTGTGTGAAAGCTGGAACAGAGGACATGGTGGGGACACCAGGCTGGCCTGACCACCAGAGGCCCTGGGTGTGCTCCAGTGATTGCTGTGGAATTAAATCCATGGTTCTCCTGGTGCAAATAGAGGAATGTTTAGCCAAGAATTTGAAAGAACCCTTGCCTTCTGGTTTTGGCAGAAACAGAGAACTTAATGGAAATTAGAACTGGGGGAAAAAAGCTATTAAATCCTATCTCAAGCCCTCTGGGAACCCAGTGAAGGACTGATCCAAGCCATGTCTTCTTCAACTCCATGTATAATCTAGTTTTAAAATTATCTAAATAATGGACAAGTGACCCCAGCCTTGGAAAGACATTTAATTTTGATCAGTGCCATGCTACCATCTCTCCCACTTTTAATAATGCTGCCTTGTCACCCATGTGTCCCTGACTCTGCTGCTCCGCCCTCTCCATCCCCAAAGAGGTAATGCAGACCCTCAACAGGCACGGCTGGACATCTGCTCACCAGTATTGGTTACCCGAACTGTGCTGCTCCTAGGGCTTTGCATACAGCCCTTTACAAGACCTCACCATCCAGAAATTTCCCCAAGCTTGGTTTCATTGCATTACTCCCAGGAATGCTGCTGCCAACTGATTTTACAGGTGGGGGCCCAGGACAAGAAGTTCCTTAGCTTTCCTAGAGAGCTGAACATATGTGCCTTGGAGGAATGAGTAATCTTGAAGCTATAGGTATTGAGGCATGTGGCTGACACATCAGGCTGAGCCAGGGTAGAGGTTTTGGTTCTTTCTTTTGATCTTGAGCTGAAACTTAATGTTTCTATTATTTGATTGGTGTTTTGTGATTATATGCACCTGCCAATAATGATATCCAGGCACACTTGTAGGTGGGGTGCTGTTGAAATTAAACTCTCTTTCTTCCCTAAAATGACTGTGTAAACACCAATATCAGCTCCTTGTGTCATGTTTAGAAATAAAGGCTCCTGGTGCTGTATGACCCTTTTTGAGCCATTCAGAGCAGACACAGAGGAAACGTATGCTGTTCTGATCTTCTGGCCACGTTCTCTTCTCTTCTCTTCTCTTCTCTTCTCTTCTCTTCTCTTCTCTTCTCTTCTCTTCTCTTCTCTTCTCTTCTCTTCTCTTCTCTTCTCTTCTCTTCTCTTCTCTTCTCTTCTCTTCTCTTCTCTTCTCTTCTCTTCTCTTCTCTTCTCTTCTCTTCTCTTCTCTTCTCTTCTCTTCTCTTCTCTTCTCTTCTCTTCTCTTCTCTTCTCTTCTCTTCTCTTCTCTTCTCTTCTCTTCTCTTCTCTTCTCTTCTCTTCTCTTCTCTTCTCTTCTCTTCTCTTCTCTTCTCTTCTCTTCTCTTCTCTTCTCTTCTCTTCTCTTCTCTTCTCTTCTCTTCTCTTCTCTTCTCTTCTCTTCTCTTCTCTTCTCTTCTCTTCTCTTCTCTTCTCTTCTCTTCTCTTCTCTTCTCTTCTCTTCTCTTCTCTTCTCTTCTCTTCTCTTCTCTTCTCTTCTCTTCTCTTCTCTTCTCTTCTCTTCTCTTCTCTTCTCTTCTCTTCTCTTCTCTTCTCTTCTCTTCTCTTCTCTTCTCTTCTCTTCTCTTCTCTTCTCTTCTCTTCTCTTCTCTTCTCTTCTCTTCTCTTCTCTTCTCTTCTCTTCTCTTCTCTTCTCTTCTCTTCTCTTCTCTTCTCTTCTCTTCTCTTCTCTTCTCTTCTCTTCTCTTCTCTTCTCTTCTCTCCTCTCCTCTCCTCTCCTCTCCTCTTTTCAATTTTAAATAAGTTCACCCGCTGTTTGGAAAGTGTCATATCTTTGCCACATTATGCACTTAGAGCTCCGTTTCTTCTGACCACATATAGTTCACATGGCTTCATTTAGGACCTGATCTGAAGGCTGGTGGTCACAGCTGGAGTCATTATGCTGTCTTTGATGGCTTTTGGAGCAGCCTGAGTAGATTTTGGTACATCTTCAATCATGCTGAGTAGGTATAAACTGTTGCTCTTCCCAGAGTTCTGATTCTTCTGAAACAGGAGGGTTTTTTTCCTAACCAGTGGCAGCCTTGGCACTCAGATAGCCATAGGAAGTATCAGAGAGAGATGAACAGATAGATTGCACAGTGAGCCAGGCACATTAAAGGATATGCTAAAAAAATGTAGAAACCAAAGATCTGCATAATGTTTTGGCCTTCAATAGGTGAGATATGAGAGGTGAATCCTTCTATGTCAAGAATAACCTGACCCCAAAATGGAGCCAGCCCTGGGACATCTCACCCTCCATTCCCTCCCACTCTTCACACAAAACACAACCTTCTCACCCCTTCCCATGGCAGCCTCCTCTAGCACTACCCTGCCCATTGCTGCAGTGGCTGATATGAAAAAGCAGCCTCTGAGAGGGCAGCACCATCTGTGCCCCTGTTGGAGACCTTTTTCTCTATTCCTCAGCACAAGCAGCCAAGCATAGGTCTGGGACAGAAGCATCCACAGCTCAGAAAGTCTCACCTCAAGCAGCAGCCTTGGCAGGCAGTGTCGACAAGTAGGGCAAGGGCCAGACAGTGACTGGGCGGCTCTGGGGCAGTGCTAGGGGACGAGGGGCAGCACAGGCACCTTTACCACCATTGCCATACCCTGTATACAGATGGGAAACATCCAGCTCCACCTGCATCTGTCCAACAAGCCCTTGCATGAAAACCAGAGCAAACAGTGGAGCTGCATGCATGGAGGCACAGCAGGATTTCACCAGCAAAGCGCCATCTGTCTGGTGTTGCTTCGTCCCGAGATAGTGTGTCATGCTAGGCCCTGCAAACAGAATGAGTGTTCCTCCTCTGGGATGATTTCAGCTGTGCCAGAGGCTGCCAGTCACACAGGGAACAGTCCTTCAGAGCAGCTCATAACAGACAGAAGCCTTGCCAAATGTCTCTGCCCGCAGGAGGGGAAGCGGCAGGGCTCCCTGCGCCCCATGGGAGGAGCATGCCCAGAGGAGTGGGAGGCATGTGGTCTTCGCTCCGAAAATGCTGGCAGTGTTTACAAAGTCAGACACGTCAGCACAGTTACAGTCAGCGAAGTGAGTGTAAAACTGGCCTTGTTACTTCCCAGATCTGAGGGATACGAGGCAAAAACACACAGATGGTCGGCCACTTTCCATAATGAAACACGTCTTTATTGTCCCGAGGAAGCTGCATTTCACAACCTAAGCACTGAGGCTTGCTTCTTTTTTTATATATTTTATTTTCTCTGCAAACTGTGGGCAGTTTTGCCCCTTCCTTAAATCAAAAATCGTGGACGATAAAGACGTGTTTCATTACTGAGAGCTGGCCAAGCATCTGTGTGCAATGGACTTCATTTTCTTCTGTAAGTTGCTGGCACAAACATTCCCAGACAAAGCCAGAGAGGAAACTGAAGTGAATGCAGGGATCTGAGTACTCCCAAATTTGGGGAGCGTTCAGATTTTGTGGCAGCTTCTTTCTGGTAATGCCCAACAGCCACGTCCTGAACATTAAATGATGTGGTGAAGTTTAGGCACAGGCTGGCTTTGCCAGACTTGAAATACTTGGGTGCCTATGCTGCCATGGTTCCCAGAAGCAGCACAAGCTCACAAGAAGTAGATACTGTCCTTCAAGGGATGACTAAATTTGTGCGAGGCTGCCTTGAGTAGCTTTTCTAGAAAACACATTATGCTAGTGATCCCAGTGCTTTTGCTTTGTTTTGCTTTGTTTCTGTCCTCACTAGTAGGGTTGCAGCCCTTACCTGTCTTTGTGTGTCTGGATTCATGGCCCTGGCAGGGCTCATGAGCACAAGTTTGGGAACATCTTCCCATCAGCTGGACCTGAGCTCCTCCTCACCAGCAAGGAGGGGATGTGGTGTGATGTTCCATCCCCATGGCTACCATTCGTGAGGCTCTAGGATCCTGCTGGGATCCTGCCTGTCCAGCAGAAATGATGCTGTCCTGCTCTGATTTACACTCCTGACAGAATACTTAACAAATACAATGCTTTAAAGCATTACCGTATTCACCTTGGGACGAATCTGTTCAGAGACACAGTACAAAGCATATGGTTGTGATGACAGCTCTGGGACCAGGATCTATTTGTCCCCAGTGCAATGGGGTTATGCCTGCAAGCATATATTTTGTGAGAAGTAGTTGTCTTTAATGATGTATAAACAGCCCCCCCAGTTCTCCTTCACGGGAAAGACAGAAAGACTAAGAAATAAAAATAAAGGAAGAAGAAAAGGAGAGGGCCCCAAGAAAAAGGCAAGTCATTTGTACCGCAAGTAAAAGTATGGGGTTCTTGACCAGGCACCTGAATAATTAGAAGCATGTTTTTAAAAGCTTCCCTATCTGCAAAATTTGCAACTGGCCTGTGGTGGTTTCCCAAAGAGAATAAAGTCAAGGAGGAAAGCCGTCGAGTGGGAATCTTGGGAGCCATGTTTTTTGCTGAAGGCTTGCTGTGGGAGCCAGGACTGAGCCAAAATATGTGCTTTCCCATGCTGTGGCATAGACATGGGGTCAGGCTGCTTGCTTGGTGAGGCTGAATTGATTCATGTATGTGGGGACAGTTTTACGCTGGAGGTAGACCCCAAAGCTAATTGATTTCTCCTTGCTCATAACCCAAGTCTTGGTCCTAGGTTACTTGGTCCTGGTTTCAAAGTCTGCTTTGCCTTAGAGTTAGGAGCCAGCCAGCACACCAGCGCCAATTCAGTCCAACTCCTACTGCATGAGGAAAGGGTGATAAGACACATTCCCACACTGTATGACAGCAACATGACTCCCTCTGCATGAGATGTGTGTCTCTTGGTGCTCAAAATACAACTTCTAATGGATAATTTAGGCATGCTATTGTTTAACCTAAACAACTAAAACCAAAGAAAATCAAGTCATTTGAAGAAACTAGGTATTAAATGCTCTTACTGGGCTGTTGGAAATCTCCCCTAAATATAGCAAATGCTTACCAAATACAGAACATACATGTTCTAAATCTATATAACTTGTCTTCGCTGTTATTTAAATCTCACCTCTAGCTTCTTAAGTTGCAAGGACAATCAAAGAAATTAACTTCCAAATCCCTTGACTGTCCTTCCTTAAAGCACACAGCTTTCACAGGGAACCTGACCATCACAGAGACTTTGGGTTCTTCTCGTTAGGATGGGTTTGAGAAAGAAAAGACCCTCTGTGAATTCACTGTTCTGTTGATAGTTTTGTTAAAAATCCAACTGATTTCTGGTGACAGATTTGAAGAGCAGCTGGTGTCTTGGCTGGGCACAATGCAGAGCTGAAACTGCACTCAAATGCTCTGGCTGCCCTTTGGAGGAGCCGAACACAGGAGGGATGAAGAGCCTGTACTCCTGGCTTGGCTTGGCCAGGCTAGGAGCTTGTGGGTGGATGTTGGCACTGAGGAATGAAGTAGCAGAAAGCTATAAAGCAGCTGAGCATTGATCTGTGTCAGAGGGACAGCCTATGATCTCAGTGGAGTGGTTATATCACTTGGGAAGTGAAAGAAGAAAAATACAAGCTCCCAGTTTACTTCTGTGTTGTTCTCTCCTGTCCCACCTCTTGCTACATCATAAGATGTCCATATGGCAGCGCATGGAGCGTACATCAGTAGATGAAGTGTGAAAAAACAACTCTGCTTGCTTTGACCAACGTCTTCCCATTTGTCAGAACTTGCTGAGAGAACTAGAGGAGTTCAAAAAACACTCCTTGATTGGCAGCATGGCATTATCTGTGTCCAGAGCTTGACATTCACCTCCTTGTCACAGTCAGAAGCTCAGAGTGTCATAGAGAGAAGCTGGGTTAGAAAAAGTTGTTGATAAATGGTCTTCCTCTGAAGTCCTAAGCAGACAGTGTTCCTAAGTGAAAACCATAAAGAAAGCCCTTCTTCCACCTCTAAGCTGACAATCAAGCATGCTGAGAGTCAAGCCTTTTGTGGGTGATTCATGGCTCTGGGGTCACACAGGTTAGAGCTTCTCGTCTGAAGGGGATTAGGTGTTTCCAAGGAAGCACAGTCCTTCAGTGCCTCCAGCATATCCTTGAAGTTTTTGGAGCCTCAGACCTGCTTAAGACCTCCCTCATTATTCTGCCTCATCACATGAAAAGTCCATCACAGCTTTGGCAGAAGGTATGGAGGGTGTGTGGTGTGGGGCACATGAAAGGAAATCCTTTGAAGGGTGCTAGTTCCTTCCAATAAATCCAAATACATCTGAGTGCAGGGGAAGCCAGGCCAGCTCCTGGAAGTCTCCTTGGTGTCCAGATAATATGTTCATCCATCTGATTGTCTGCCAACAGAGCATGCTCCCCACCTGGTGCTCTCTGTGTGCCCCACGCTTTGCTGCACACCTGCACTTTCTCCCCTGCTCGCTACAAACCAGCAAACGTTTGTTAGTGTGGGGAGGACTGGCTGCGAGGCACATCCCATGTGATGACAGGCCAGGGAAAGACAAACCTCCTGTGGATAGCACGCACAAGGCTGAATGCTTCACTGATGAGAACAGGCTCCCGTGAGACTGCTGAGGACAGGGCTGGAGCAGGCTCCATTGTGTGCCTCCTTCCAAACTCTCCCCTTCTGCCCCTCTCTCCTTTTCAACATCAAATACTTCTCTCCCAGCAAGGTGTTTTCTGATGCCTTGCATTAAGTTCACAGTGTAAAATTAGAATGTACTGGGCCACTACAAGATGCTGAGGTTGTTAAAGCTGCGTGTGCGCATGCACATGTGTGTGTATGTGTGTGTTTAATGCAGGGCTTTGCAAAACTATCAAGCACTCTTTAAAGTACCATAAAATTTAATGCTCAATAGGGAAGCCTAAACAAATGAAGCTGCACTATAAAATGTTTAGTGTTTCTATCGCTTTCACTTTGAACATGAAGACTTACTGCAACTCACACGGGGGATTTCTGTCATTTTCTCTTTCTTATCTTTTCTGCCTTTGCCTTTTTTTCTTCTGGATTCCCTATTCCCTGAGAATTTACCATGGATTTTGTACAGGAATATCTCCAGCTTCCTGTGTGCTTGATTCCAAAAGTGTGTCTGTCTGCCACTGAAGGCAGCTGCCTGTTCCCTGACTGCACCTTGGCAAATATACAGTTGAGACTAAAAGAAAAGAGCACTGCTCTTTCATTTACCTCAAAAGCCACTACACTTAATTATCTTACCATGTAAAGTGGCTGCCAAAAGTGCCTTGTGCAACTCTCATCCTTGGCCTGATGGGATTTTGTCTGCTTTTGTTGTGACTTCAAACACAGATCTCAAAGCGTAATCAGCGGAGAGCCAAAGTGTGCCCTGAGGTCTCCTGATGCGCAGGTGATGGGCACGTTTTGCACAGTGAAGTCATCCAAGTGGCATATTCTTGTTGCTGTCAATGAACTCAACCGCTGCATGACTCCCACCCAAGCTGCACATCTCTCAAGACCCTCTCTCTAAATTAAGGCACAACATGAGCAGGTGGAGTGTTCTTGCTGCTGTGGGAGCACATCTCAGCTAGCCCTCATGGAACAACAGTCAACTACTGGTGAATAAAATTAGGCAGTAAATTGCTACTTTCAGAGGCAATGGGGATTAGATATAAACTCCTGTACCCCATCTGAACAGTACCAGATTATTCTCCTCATGGTCCTCACCTGTATCGCAATGGTGACAATAGTCACCTACTTCTGGCATAAAACTTTCAGCTCACTGTTGATGGTTACTGGCATTTGGTTTCTCAAGACTAAGTTGCAGGATGAGTTTGGAAGGCAAGAGCAGGACAGGCTTCTAGCTGGCATAGCTGGGTTTCCACCAACAGGCAATGGAGGTGTGAATAAAGGGCAGTAAAGACTGTGCGGTGTTGTCTCCACCTCTTCTGCACTATGCCACAATATTATGTAAATATATGGTTACAATTCTGTCTATACTATTATCCCTCTGGGGAGAAGATGTAGCCAGTTGCCTTTGTTCAAATAATCTTTCCAAGTGAAAGACTTCAGATTATCCAGGAAATTGAATGATTTCTCTCTTTCTAGTCCTGAAAGAAGCTGTAGCTGATGGCCTTTCCTATTAATTCAGCCATGTACTTCCCTCTCATCAAGGGAACATTGCAAGGTCACAGCCTCTCCTCCTAACTGGAGCCCAGGAAAGTAGGGATTAAATCTTGGGCATACCCTAACACTCCTGGATTTGGGCACAAGTGGAAAGAACTTTTCTGTTTTCTGGTTTACCTTCCATCTGCCCTGGGGCCTGAACTTAACTGCAGGTTTCAGCATGAGAAGAGGCATGAAGTTCCAATGTGCACATCTGGAATTAAGAGCTGAAAATTGGGCACGGTGCTGATAACGCTTTATTGACAGGAGATGAAAGTCTTGATTCCAATAACTTTCTGAGCTCCAGTTCCCACTGCTTTACGAGGTGTTACACACTTTGGTACCTTTGAGAGAGAGTTTGCTTCCCCTCCTTCTCTCCCACATCTTTATTGCTTCTGTTTCACAGACTCGAGTCATTAAAGTCTGAAACGCTTCAGCCCAAGAGGGTACGGAAACCTCCTTTTCCTGAGCCACAGTGAGGAAATGTCAGCAACCAGGTTATCTGAGAGGGACGGGCATGACAGACCCGGAGGCCAGAGTGCTCCCAGGCTCCTGGGGCAGAGCTCCTGGGGCGGAGCTCAGCACTAACGGCTCAGGTCAAGCCCCACTTGCAAAGAGGGCAGGTACCTACAACCCACCCTCAGTGCATCTTCCTTTCTCTGCCTGCTGCATGGCACCAGCACAGGTACTCCCATGCTTCCCAAAGAGGGCTCACAGTGTGTGTTTGTGTCTTGGGGTGGGGGGTGCGGGCAAAGCAAAAGCAGAGGAGGGGAAGATAAATCAAATGCTGCAGGAGGCATGGTGTGACTGCCATTCCCACCGCCACATGTTCCTACACCAGCAGCACAGGGCACAAGGCAGGGCTCATGGCTTGGACCTTGCCCAGCACCAAGAAGCAAATTGACCTCAGAAGGCTTCAAGCCAAAGGGATGCCAGCCGCTTCCATCAAACCTGTCTTATGAAGCCCAGGCCATCTACATCCACTGGACTTCGGAAAACCAAGGCAGTATCTGTATTCCTGTTTCCCTTTGAGCTGACCCAAGTTTCCATTCTCCTCCGTGCTCTAGCCATGCATTGAGGGGCTTCCTCCTGCCTCTCTTGGGCTACTTGGTCATTTATGACTCACTCCTACTGCCGGAAACAAGATCTAATAAGAGTCAGCTGCTGTAAGGGACCCCAGACCCTAAATCAGTTCTGCATTAGCAGCAAAGGCTCCATGAAGGGAAAGTCAAAGGCTGCAGGCCATTATAATTACAACTGTCAAAATATAACATTGCTCAAATTGGGAAATATTTTATAAAGGGGGTTTTTTTGTGTGGTGCAGAAAATCTCTGCTTCCCTACGGAAAGGCTTCTGTGTTTGTACTTTTTTCTTCCTAATATTAATTTATTTTCTAACAAATACTAGCTCTCCTTAAAATTCTTGCCTGCCCATTTCTGGACAATTTCAAATTTTCTTTAGAAAGGAAAATGTCTGAACAAATGAAGTTTGGGGTTTTCAGCCAAAAATAAGGTATTTTTTCCTAAAAAAAAAATTGCAATAGGAACTTTAGTGAGCTATCAAAAGTCACTCCTCACTTTTTAGAGTCAATGTTTTCAGTTACTCATCATCACATCTTGCTATAAAGGCATCATGGGATCTGTAGTCTTATCCCAGAGTAGAGGGATATCCCGTCTGTAGAGCTGAGTGTGGACATGAAGGACTTGCACTGCAGCTCCCATGAGGTAAGGCAATGACATATATATAAGCCAGAAAAAGCTAAATATTTTCAATGCTAACAATAATCCAGATGAAATTTTTACATTTTTTAGTCTTAAAAACACCCCACACTTTCAGCTGTAACTGCTGAAGACTCTGTTAAGGCTCCTGTAGTTACTGCAGGCAGTCTGTTCCCCCTGCAGGAAGCTGCTGCAGTATTTATCACACTGGGGTTATCACCAGTGTTAACTATCAGCTGTCCCTAAGGGTGGGTAAACTGTGATCCAGAAACCTTATTAATTTTCTGCCTCTTGCTCATCTCCTTTTTCTAATTGTGACTCTGAATTGAGCCAAACTGTGTAGCAAGAAATTGCAGCTGAGGCCACGAGGTTCCTCTGGGCTTCCCCTTTACTGCTGAGCCTCTTGTCCTGTGGTGGTACCCATCCGTAGCCCTTCACAGACCAGCATTTCTGAAACCCACAGAAAAGGAGGCATTTTAAAGTGGCAAAAAAAATACCCATTTCCTGGCTGAATTCAGAAATGAGCACCTTTCAGCAGGTTGCTGGGATGCTGCTTATCTGCAGGTCTCCCCCGTCTGATCTGAATATCCATTTTGTCTTTGGTGATTTCTTCTCCCTGTAAAAGAAAGGAAGCATTAAGCCTTCAGCAAGCTAACCTTTTTATCTCCAAGTCTCGCTGACAGCCCAAGGCCCCTCGATAGCTGCGGGCTGCTCATATCTATTCCCATGAGGTCACGTCCAACAGTGCAAGACTGTCACAAAAGCTGGTTCTCAGGGAAGGTTTCCCTTTCACAGAAGGTACAAGGTTTCTCCCCAGCTAACACTGTCCTGATGCATTCAGGCAATAGGTGTCAGCTCTTTGCTTCTCCTAATGCTTTCTGAAAGACTTGGTGCCTTTAGTTTTACACCAAATATCAAAGAATAGCTGAAAATCTAGTCAGGTCTTGAATGCTCTCTTGAAAAGATCCCCGGAGAGCCTGAGAGTGGAATCCTTTCCCTGCCTTCTCACAGATTTTATTTTATGTTTATAGGAAGCCTTTTGCTCTTTGCTGGACCTGAATTGTCTCTGGTCTGTCAGCCACATGGTGCAGATGTCTGCATCTCCTCTCCTGCCAGCATTCTCCCAGTCATTATTCCCAAAACCCCATCTCCTTGTCTGAGCCTCCATGTGTTAAGGAACCCTTTGGGACGACATGATTATTTCCTTCTGCCTGTTGTGTATCCCCTGATGGCTAGTCTGGTGAAAGCCAAGCTTTGACCACGGTCTTAGAACTAGTTCATCTTGAAGAGAGAAGTGCCATTACATGGAGTTGCAGTTCTTTTCACTAAATTGATCTTGTCACCAGCCTCAAAAAAAAAAAAAAAAAAAAAAAAAAAACAAANAAACAAAACAAAACAAAAAAAACCCCAACACAAAACACAGAAAGGTGGTAACTTTTTAATTTCTTCACCTCATAGAAAATGCATCTATTTTCTTTCTGTTCAAAATTACTTTTAAATTTGAATAAGGAAAACAACGAGGACAAACCCCCAACGTTGGAGTGTGTGTAAGCCAGTAAGCCAGTGTTTGTACTAAACTGGTGTCCCCTGACTGAGTCCCCTGGCTTCCCACCAGGTAAGTCATCTACAGACGCTGCTATGACAGGATGTGTCCTCCATTACCTGAAAAGAGAAACCTGAGGGAACATAGGACAAGGGCCTAAACAATAGTGGTTGTCCTGGGTTAGTCACCATATCTTCCAAACAGCTAGTGACAGGATCAAAACACCAAGAGGTATTTCTTCATCCAGCCTAGAGTTTAGCCACAGAATTCTTTGTCACAGGATGTTTGGATATAAATAATGTACTTACTAGAGGGTAAATTAAAGGGGGAAAAATTATTTAGAGCTGTTAAACACAAGGATATTAAATTGCTGGAAGTCTGGAAATATGTGCTTTAAATCTGCCTTGTTTGCCCTTTCCTAGGCACCATTATGCAGGTCTCAGAAGGGGCTGAAATAGATGAACCTTTGGTCAGCTGCTGTGTTGAAGGACCACACAGTCCTGTGTATGTTTAGATTATTTGCATTTCAGATTATTCGCATTTCAGATTATTTGCATTTCAGCCCATGTTGCTCCTTTAGAGAGTTTTACTTCTATCCAAAGCTTATTCCTTTTTCCTTCTCTTGCCAGGCTTGGCTCTCCACAGACTAATGAGGGAGCAGCAGATACCTGTGTGTCTGCCCTGATGACCAACCAAAGATGTTAAACCTTTCCCACCATAATTCTCTGAGGTGAAAGTGAGGGTACAAAGTCAAGCGTGCTGCACCTCTGCCACAGCTGTCTGCGATCTCCTGCTCCCCTTTGACAGATGGGAAATACCCTGAAGCAAAATTGAGAGGAGCCCTGTTTATTTTGGGACTGCAGATTACTGTCAAACATGAAGAGAGACAATTATTTCCATTGTGGAAAATGTGGTATTAGTGAACGAGCAGTTCCCTCCACCTCGCCTTTGTGTTTTGCTTTTCTCTAAGGAAGGTTTCCTTTCTTTTTGCAGCACAGGCTTGAATTAAGTGGGCAGAGAAGAATTTAAATACAAATATTTGTAAACTAAGTGGTTTTCCCGAACAAAGTAGATCCAGATGACAGTCTGTCGGCTGCAGCATCTCGGTGCCTGTCATGCCACTGCCTCTTTGTTCGGAGCTGGGTACCAGAGGAGGCATCCCAAAGGGCACAGCCAGGCCAACAGGCAGCACCCACTGCTGGGGGATGACAGCAGGAGAGCCCACTCAGAGTGTGTAGGGTAGAGGAGACAGGGCATTTTTGGCTGCTGTCAGTCTTACACAAGTTGTATTACAAGTGCCAAACTGCCAGGCCTGAAGGCCGTGAGGATCTGTGGTAAATCTGATGGCAGTCTAACTATCTATCTTCTGTCTGAAGGTGCAGAAGATGCTATGAAGGTGCAGAAGAAGGCCTCACCAGTGTCTGATGGGTTTTTCAGGGGTCAAATAGACCCTGGCAGTAGTGGAGAAAAGGGAGGAGCAGTGTGAATGAGCAGCTTCAGAGGCAGCGTGAGCTCTAGACAGCTGTCATAGTTCATCAGGTCATGTGAGCAGCGCGAGAATTTTCTTGCATAATCTTTTCTTGCCAGGAGAAATATTTTTTTTGCCATATCCTAAACCCTCTGAAGGATTTGGTAAAAGCTTAATTAGGAGAAGTTTTTTGTGTCTCAGAAGGTCAGAATTGAGATGGGTGTGCTGTCTTGAGAATGGCCAGCAACTGAAACCTTCTCTGGGACCATAGGTGATCTGGACCCAGACCCCTTGCTTGGAGTATGTCTAAGCAGTCCCCAACCCTATCCAAACCTTGATGAATGGATATTTGTGTTTGCTTTGTTTTTCATTGAACAGCTTCAAACAACCGCTAATCCATCCTGAAGAGAACGAGAAGAAAAATATTGGAGGCACAGGATGGAACATGGACTTCTTGCCCATCAGTATGAATTATTATCCCGAGATTTTACTTGCTAACATAATTTCTGTCTCATGTTACTCCGCTCCTACAGCTCACCTCTGCTGTTGTGGGCTCTGACCAGTGTAGGTTTGCAGGGGAGTACTGCACCCTCTGGCTGCTGCTGAGCTGCATGTGCCAAATGCCAGGAGAGTGCCAGGTTCAGCTCTGCTAGCTGTTATTTTTAATTCTTAATAGTGTCCTGAGGCTTTTGTTACTTTCCATTGTTCATTTGGGGGGGGAACTGTATTGCCAAGGTCTGTTCACTTGTTCTGGCATTTTCTGCAAAGGCCTGAAATGTCTTTTTTCTCTTTGTTCTCTGAAATAAAGCATCTCTGCAAATGGCGCATACCAGCTTTTCGCCCTCCCCGTGTCTTAACCACAAATGTCTGACTCCTGACAGTTTCTCTGCTATTAACTTGGTCTTTCTGCAGTGGCTGCTCACAGTCTCTAGTCTGTCTGTACAGCTGTGGCAGGATTTGATGGGAAGGAAGGTAGGAATGAGGGAAGGAAAGAAGGAAGACAAACTCCTGGTACAGAATACCTGCATGGAGCAGCCCTCCAGGTCATCAGGATGGCCATCCCCATCGACAGGGAGGCTGATCCTGGACCCTCTCCCCCAGTCCCCGTGAAATATATCCCACATTAAATCGCCCGTCACGTTACTGAAGGGGGCACTGATGTATTTGATTAGTAAGGAAGCTCTGAAGGAGCCCATCTGTCTTAGCATTTGGATGGATATTTATCTCTTTCATGGGTTTCTTTTGTCCAAAGGAATCGTTTACTCTGATGTGAAATAATGCGAGATCTGGTCTCTTTTGGGATTTCAGCAGGAAGCTGTCCTCCCTAAGCCTCATTTTAATCTCCTATTGTCGTAAATCAGGAAGAACCGCAAGAAAGTCAGTAAAATTAAGCTTGTGAAAACTGATGTACAAAACTCAGGGCCTCTGATCTCCACCAGCAATGAACTGACTCCCTGAATCTCTTCTTCTGGATGCAAATACTGCTGGTATTTCAAGACACTCAGATGTGGCTCTGAACCTTGTATTTTCGAATACTGTGTCCAGCAAAGTGGCTCCTCACATGATTTTACTGACCAGGTAGAAGGAGGTATTAGGACTCATAGGGAAAAAAATCTCCTTCTAGGGCAGGCTCAGGCTAAATCAGTACAAATAAGAAATTCTGGTTGTGTAGAAGAGATTTTGAACCTACTCTTATCCCAACCAAGCTGCTGCTGCACACTTCCCAATTGCATCAATTAAAATGATGAGTATAGATCAGTTTGAAAAAGCAAATCTAAAGGATATTTCTGTGATATCAGAGCAGCCTTGTTTCTAAAACTTGTGTGACCACAGGAGCTCCAGGAAACAACGCTTTTTCTTTTGTTCTGCCTGCCCAGCAGAAACGAAAAATATTTTTATGATTTTTTCTCTTTCAAATGGCTAAATTCTGAGCTTAGTTCCTTTCCTGATTCAGATAAATGGAATGGATTCTATTTAAAACTCTGTTTAATTTGAACTACAAAGATAAGAAGATATTTTAGGATTTTGCCAAGCTGAAAATATGAGTTTAAGAATTGATAAATTTTCAACAATCTGACTTGCAAGATGCTGTTTTTTAATTCATTTCCCATCAACATTTTATTTGTGTTAGACACTATGAATGGTCTGTTCACTTTCATAGTTTGGGGAGATGCTGAGAATTTCAGACCACGCAGGAAATACCAATTAATGCCATTCCTTCTTGACATTCTCATGCTTTCACATTAAGGTTTGGCACGAGACCAGGTTTAAGAGTGAAACACTGCCTGTCTGTCAGAGTTTTATGGTTCTTCCAGTGATGTCTAGGCACCTTATTGTTTTTGTTAAAGCTTGAGAGATATGCAGAGAAGTGACCTTTCTGCTTTCACAACTTGTATAAATAAAGGGGCAGACCTGGATGATGGTAAGGTAAAATATCATTTTGTGAGAAATTTTCACTTTTAAAACTGAGATGTCATTCTGAGTGAAAGTGAAAAGACCGTCTTCATGAATTTCCCTGGGTATAAAATGTTGAAACATTTCAATTCATAGCTGTCAATGCATGACCTGCTGCTGGTATGGAACTGCTCTGTTTTTATAGCATCAAAACACGAAGCAGTATGTTAAACGTGACTCCAGATGTATCCAGGAATATTTCATACACTTTGCAAATGACAATGAAGAAAGCCAAAACATTGAACATAATTTTCAAAATAAAGCAAAAGGATGGGGAGCCATGGGAGCAGCAATCACTGTGCTGGGTCACAGAGCAGCCACTCTGCTCTGGGCTGGTGACAGGCAGGACAAGGACCCCTCAGCTGGGTCCTGAGTCTTGCTTCAAATGCCAACCAGTGATGGTAAAGTCTTGCTCTTCACAGGAGATCTTGCTGCTTCCTGAGCACTAGTGTAACAAGAACAGCCCAGCCTAGCTCCAGCCCGCGTCACGGGACACTGGCTTTTTGCAGCCTTTCTAAAAACCAGCTCCTTTCACAGATTTTGCTGCTCTGGACAAGAGGAAGTTTCAACTGCATTTCCTGATGGAGTCTCAAGATACTGCAACATTTAATCAATCCCAAAATACTATCTGAATATGGGTAAGTCCTACCAACTACCATAATTATATCTGGTTTGAAAAACTAGATTAAGAACGGGAAAGTGGCTGCTGGCATGAACATCTGACAAGAGTATTTACTGAATATCCATTTTAAGGTATATCTGAACTACCTGGTTTGAAACCTTCCCTTTACATCCACTTAAAACACACACATAGAGCAGCTGTGTTTCCCAGCATGTGCCACATGTTTCTTCTCCTGTGCCACTCTGGGGACTGAAGTGTGAGTCACCCACATCCCCTGTGAGTCCTCAGTTTGTGGCCTTTCTCTGAGGAAAAGGCTCTGCAGCTCTCCATCGGGCACTGACAGGGACTGTCTCTTGTGATGGCTGTCACCAATTTGTTCCTCTCTAATTTCTTTTCCCTCCCCCTGCCTGATCATTGTACGGACATCAAGAGGCTACGATAGGCATGTTTGAATAAGACAAATGAACAAAGACATTCCCCCTGCATTTCCCACTCGATAAATTACAGATGGGACTGAACAAACCCCCCTCGATCCAGTGTGTCATTATGTATCTGCCACTATTGCTTTCCAAGAGGAAGGATGAATATAGCTTTAAATGATTAGCTGCCTTATGTACTACCATGTCTCAAAGCAACAGGGGGGTAACACAGGCAAATAACTACACAGCAAGGAAGTACATGAGGGCTGAGCATTCAGGACTCTCTAACAACTGTGGTTTCTTTCTGAAGAGCATTAAAGATGGTTTTAATGTACTGTATACGACACAACAGATGCAGGATGCCTCTGGCAAAACTCCTCTGGACCAAAGCTGGCTGAAGACAGTTTGATGATTTGCAGGGAGCTACAGATCCCAGAAGGGGAATAGTACATACCTGTCAGTTGGTAATCAAAGCTCAAACTGACCTTGGAAAATCTTAATTAGTACTGACATCAACCCAATTCTGTGAGCTTGGGAACAGTCAGAATTTGGTTCCTTTGCCCTGTTCTCTTCCACCACAATCTCAGTCCTGCTGAATTTGGGGGCCAGCTCACTCTGGCGTGTGCACACGCCTCTGACACCACCTGGTGCATTAGCCCTGTCTCCAGGCTGAGCAGGAGCACACAGCAATGCTGGCTCCTGTCTATTCCTGCTGCCAAAGTGACTGTAGAAGCTTCAATGTTGCAATGACATTGACAAATGCAGGGCATGTTCAAGGGATAACAAAACATATTCTAGCAAACCCTAAGAAGCACATGGAAAGTAAAGCAAAATACTACAGTCTGTCATCTCCCAGAAATACAATGATGCTTCAACCTCAGTGGGTTTATATCAATTAGGAATAGAGTCTTCAAATCCATGCTATGGCATGGATCTTCTGTCCCTTTCCTTTCTCTGGTGAGAGCTGCAAACACCCCTTTTTTTTATAAGGTCTTCAGAATTCAAACCTCTCTTACAGATTGTGAAGACTGTGATCATTGCCTTCATAAATAAATTCACTTATTTGATTTAATCTCCCACTAGACGTCACATCTATAGCTTGTCTTCTTTTGCTCCCTGCTGCCTGTGCCAATTTCTGCATATGATCTGGCTGCATAAGCCTTCCCAAGCTCTTGTAACAGATTCCCTAGAGACAAATTTTGCATGGAAGCCCAGAGACAGAGCAGGCACTGCAGGGGGAAAATGGGAGTTTCACTGCATGTTGCCCAGAGGGAGCTGCAAGCGGTGGAAGTATCTCTCTGGGAATGAGATGAGTCCATGTCTTGCACACTCCGTTCCTGAACTGGATCCAAAGCTGGATTTCCCCACAGATCTGCAGCTATGTCAGTGTGATGCTTAGCACTTTAAAGAAAACTATAATGTCCATGTGTGGGCCCAGCTCCGAAGTCTCCTTAAGTCCTGGGAGAGGATGAAATTATTCCTACCTCCAGTTTTCTGTACCCAGCATGTCCTCCATACCCCCGGCTCTTTTAAAACAGACTGAAGGCAACAGAAACTGATCTGTGAAGCCTGAAACACCATCAGAAGAAAGGGAAAGGAAATATTTTCTGCTTGCTTTGTTGGAGCTAGAAGAACAAGCATATGCCTGCAGACAGTTTGGCAAGAGCAAGGGAGCCTGCCAACACCCTGAGGTGCAGATCTCCACACACATTTCAAGCTGATGCACTGTGACATGGTGCTGGTTCTGAAGATGCCTGGGTGTGTCTGAGCTCTGCCAGCACTGGTGGGTCTTTTAAGTGCACTTAGTAGGGCCTGCTGAGGCTCCAGAACTGGACTGGGTGTGCTTGGTTTATCAGGATTTGATGTCTCAACACAGTCAATGGGATGCTCATGGGGTGGAGAGTGAGGAAGAGAATTGTACTTGGTGTTAACTGGAGTTTTTCCAAACCCCCTACTATGTGAAGACTGAATTCTGACCTATTTTTAGAGATTTCCCCCCAAAAAAACCCAACAACAACTCAAAAAAAAAAAAAAAAGAAGAAGAAAAAAAAATAAAGAAAGAAAGAAAAAAGGGAAACTGTGTCTGTCTTGAAAGAAGATGCAACCAGATTTTTTTCTTTTTTCAGAGAGGTAAATAAGTGAAGTAAACTCCATGGTCATCTGGCTAGGAGTGATCAAAATTCCACTAGCCCCATATGAAAATGTTCATTTGTCTGGAAACCATAACAGCCCTGGTGGTGCCAGGGGGGACAGATATCCAAGAGCAACTTCCAGACAGGAGATGACATTGTCCCCAGGGCTCCCATTGTTCCTCAAATACGGCAGCTGGTCTGCTCTGGGAGCAACATGGGATCCAGGACAATGCTGTGGGGTTTGTCCCAGCATCCCATGCTGATTTGCATCCTCCTGCCTCTGCAGTTTAGACTCCCCAGCAGCTCTCCTGTCAGCACAGCAACACTGTCAGTCGCAGGACACAGCCACACATGTTAATGGCTCTAAGCACAAGGATGGGTTACACCTACAGTAGCCTGGGAACCTCTGTCACAGAGGTCTTTCTGTTTGCAAGGAAGCATATTCAACCAGCCTGGAAATTACAACCATCAGATGTCATCCCTGAAGCTGCCAAGGGTATGGACAATCTTAGAGCAGCTTCTCTCCTCTCTGAATCTAAAACTAATGTCAAAGCATCTTTTACCTAATACTCCCAAATTCACTAATGGCAAGGACTGGGTTCTGGGCTGACGCTGCCAGTGGTTCATGATGCATTTTCTGGTGCTCCGTGGAGGATGTGCTGGTCACTCCCTTGGCCAGATATCTTCATTCTTTCTACATACCGGCTTGCATGAAAAAGCATCTATAAAGACAGTAAATATTTTCCTCATGTTGCCAGTTGAATGACTTCAGCATGGCCGGAGGAGAGCGGACAGAAGGAAGATATTCCATGCACTGAAGGAGCACAGTAGGGAATGGGAAGAAGCATGAGGTGGTATATTGGGATCTAATGTAACTGCTTGTAAACTCCTAAATTAGACCAATCATACTAAATTTACAGGAATGCAAAAAAATAGTCACATCCGTTGCTGTCTTTTGCCAACTGTAAGCTTGCCAATGCAATTTTTAGACTAGTGGGAGGAAGTTACATATATACCCACTTTTTTCTCTTCCCATTCACTTGGTGTCAAGTTTCAAGCAAAAATACCTTTTGGTAGTGGTGGTTCATTTTCTACATTTTTGGGGTCCGTGCAAATCAGCTAAACAAACACTGTCATGCTCAACCAAAAAGGACTTGATCACAGGCAATTCTTCATCTAAAGGACACTTAGGTATGTGTGGCCCTGTTGTCCATGCTTGTCCAGCCTTTGATGGGCTCTGAAGGGAGTAGGGGTGAGCAGGGCATGTAATTTCTCACCTCCTGTCCACAGGGGCAACTCTGGCATGAGGAAGGCTGGAGCACACCTCATAAAGCCATGCTTTGGTTTGCCTGGAGAGCCCCGCGCACACCGGACTGAGTGTGCTCTGCCTACACCCAAAGCCACAGCTCTCTGCTTCCCTTCCTTGCCATAGGGGCATCCCTCAGAGGACAGCCGTGCATGATCAGGGACTTCAGAAAGAGCATTTATGTCTTTAGAGTTCAGGATGCAGGAGTGCTGCCAGATCAGGGCTAAGGGGCTGTAAGAACAGAGCAAACAGCACTGAAATAGTAAACCACACATGGGCTATGTCCGTGCTCACTCCTGAAATGAGAATTCTCCATTTTCTCAAAGATCTTCACCTTCCTAAAACTCCGCTCTTCCCTCACCAGAGAAACCCTGCGTGGCTCCCACTCTGTTGGTGCTGTTGGCATCAGGACTCCTTCCTGCAGGATCAACCACAGTGTGGAGCCGTGGCTGCACCAGGCCCACGTCCTGCTCGGAATAGGGGCACTGCAGCTGCTCTGTGCCAGGGCTTGAGCAGGGTCTGGGTTAACATCTGGGAGTTTTTATCACTCTGCAGGCACTCCTCAAAAAGGCAAACATCTAGATGAAATGAGAAATTTCTACTAGTCCAAGCACTCAAATATTTTTTTTGGATAATCCATAAATCCATTGCAATTTGACAAAGGCAATAAAAGTGTTTGTCTCAGATCTGATTTCTAGCATATAGGTACCATCATGGCAGCACTAATATCCACAGTAGGACTTACAGGTTATCTTGAAACATGCAAATTAAGCAGCCAAAAGGAACAGCAACTGAATTCAAGGTATCCATTCGTGATCTAAAACATCTTCTGTTACAGAAAACTGCCTCAGTTGCCACAGAAATGTTCAGTAATGTGGTGTACTTCACACACATGGGTGGAATTGAGGAAAGGCAAACCTTTAGAGAGAGGAGGTGCTGGAGAGAGCTCTCATTTCCCTGCTCTGGTAAAAACTGGCACAACCCTGCAGTCGTCATGGCTGGCCATGAAGGACCCACATTCAATGACATGCCCATGCTCTGGCTTAGCATAGCAAATGGAAGAAAATGTGATTTCACTGTTGAGAGGCACAATTTTTTTCAGCCTGCACCCATCTGAGGAGAAATGTCCTTTCTAGACAGTTATTAAAACCCAAAATTTTTCTTAACCTGTATCAAATCAGAGCATTATCTCGTGTTCCTCTGGAAGCAATAAAACGAACATTAAACCAGCAGCATTCTTCATGGCTAGTCCATTAATGTCTAATTTCCCATCCCTTAAACCCAGCTTCCCACCTATGGCTTTACCTCTATTCAAGAAGCTACAGCCTGCAAGACTACAGGGTGAGAGATCCCCAGCCAGAGACCTGTTCAGCAGGCAGGGGTCACCCTGCAGGGTCTCCCTGAAAGGTACCAGGGCACAGCCTGGCAAGCACTGGATGTGAAACACCAACGATGGATTCCCTTGCCTGGCTTTAGACCCTTGCAATGTCGACATTTAGGCTGGCACTGGCTGGCTGTCTCCCCTAAGGGGTCCCGAACTGGAGAGAAACAGATGTTCCCAGGGTGCAATGTATCTCATACAGAGACAGAACTTCCAAATCAGCTAAGTAGATTGTGCTACTCTTCTCCCGCTGATTGCAAGAAGAATTTCAAATGCCTTCAGTGTAAGTGTCTAAAGACAGAGAAGAAAAGTACAGGTTCTACTGGCAAAGGCATTCAGAATAAAATACATAGCCTCTGATTATGAACTCCTTCTGACAGTGGCTTTGGTTTGGAAAGCAAATGTATGACAGCAGCAGTTTCCACCCTCCTGGCCAGACCTGCCTTATAGCAGTGATACACCGAATCACCAGGTTCAACCCAGGGATTCCTGCAGGGCAGGAGGGTAGGATTTACCCTTGTCTTAGATAAAAGTACCTTCAAACAAAATCTGTGTAGTTTCTCCAGATCCCACAAGGGTGTAAACCCTCAAACATTGACATGAGTTGACTTCTTGCAACATCTATCACTCAACCATTTTTGCGCCTTGTGTATTGAATAAAAGAGAAATAAAGGTTGGTTACTAGGCTAATAAAGTAAGCATGGATCTTTTTGTTTCCTCTGATATCACAAAATGCTTTCTGTTTCCCTGGTTACTCCACTGTCCAAAAAAGGAACAGCAGAGTGTAAAAGTCTCATTCTGAAACAAGAGGACTAGAATGGGTTTTCATTCCTGCATTATTCACATGTTCTCTCTCCAAGCCCTGATTGGAGCCAGGATAAAGCCATAGTTACAAGAGGATCTCAGATGTGTTCAAGAGCCCCATCCAGCTGTCAGTGTGAGCACAGCACAGAGTACAGGGAAGCTTTCCCCATAGTCATGACCTTTAAGCACTACTGTGCTGATCACAGTCATGCTAAAACCAAAATTGTCCATTTTTCTAGGGTTTTCATCAGAAAACAATTACTTGTGTGCCAAAGTCTCCTTTTCACATGCATTTTGCATGGGATGTGTGTAGGATGACCCTTTTTGACTTTGAATTCAGCATTTCCACTTTCCATGAGGCTTCTCCATGAGTTGTGCTGCCATGCTGCACCCAACCACTCTCTTGTCCCACACTGGCATTCGAGGAGATCCTGTTTCCCCTCTTGGTGAACACAACTCTCCAGCAGCAGTGCGCTTCTGCTTTGTGATTTCTGGTGCTCAAGTAACCAGAAGTCACTTTCTGTCAATGCATGAGCAGATTTATGCAGGGACTATGTGGGTCTGGTCTCCCAGCCTGCCCTCTGCTCCACAGGCACCACCCCAATGTGTGGAGGCATGTGGCACTCGTCTGCACAGCCTCTTTTCCCCATGCCCAGCACCTCCTCAGTTCACAACATAGCTGGGTCCAGCCCTGGGTATTCTCTAAATGCTGCTGATCTGCCAACATTCCTGCAAGCAAACGTGTCGGCTGAAATACTTGTGAAACGCCAGTGTGAGAGGATGTGGACAAAGCCACACAGAAGTTACTTATGTTCACAAGCAGTGCTTGAGCTTCCTCAGCCCTTGCTGCCACTCTCGCCCTTGGGGCTCTCGTTGCCCAAAGGAGTGAGAGTCACCTGTGGCAGGAGTGGCTGCAAGCGAAGGGGGCTGCATCTGGTGGGCTTGGGCAGGTGCCTGCGTGGGGAGCCAGGATCCCCCACAGTGGCAGAGGGGAGCCCTCTCTCAGGATGGGGTTTGCACCAAAAATTCTCCTCATTTCATGGCAGTTGTTCAGCACGCTGCAGGAAGGTGCCACACCCACCCACTGTGCCAGCTCCCAGTTTAAAGGATCATCAGCATTTTCCTTCAGTTTTATGGTGATGATTATTCCAATTATTGTTTGTTACGGTAAATAGTAATGATGATAAACTCCTGTTCCTTGGTCCTCAGTTTCCCCCTCTGGGACACTCGCTTTTGATACTGACAGGACCGACAACATCCACAAAGTACCCTAACTGTAATTGCAGAACGCAAGCTTTGAAATGACAAGAACCCACCTCTCTACAGGGTCCTGTGGAGTGGGATTAGGTTTCCCTGCAGATGACCCCTTTGCAATATGGCAGCCAGCCCTCAGTGTAACCTCATAAAGGCAATGACATCTCTGCCCCCACTGCAGCCTAGCTGCGCTATTCCAGGGAGACCGTTTCCCCTGAGAGCCCATTAGGATAGACAAGCCTTCAGGGGCCAGTGCAGCTATTTCTTAATCTCATCCATCCAGGTCCTGTTCCTGCTCTGTGGGGCCTTTTGAGACATTTATCCCACAACAAACCTGTCAAGGGAGGGGGTGCTGTTCAATTCCTTCCTAAAACAGGGACCTGCAAACCAAGTAACCTCTGAGGTTCAATGAGCATGAGGAGCTCTTTCGTTTCCCTTCCCTCTTGCGTTATTTCCTCATTTGTTTTCTTCTTTTCTGTGTTTTGATACCTCAGGAATATTGGGATCCAGCCCAGTTAGGAAATACCATTACCAGAATATGAGTAACTTTTTTCTGAGAAGATTTTTCCAGTCCAAGAAGGACCTCGAAGTATCTGACATCTTTGAATGCCTGGAAAGCTTTTCTCATGAAAATTGAGCTTCACACTGGATGCTCAGGAGGGCCATTGTTCAGAGATTTGGACAAACCCCTGATGGTCAAACAGTACATGGTAGTACTGAGGTTGCCCTGTCTGGAGTTACCCTGGAGAAAGTCTCTGCTAACCATGAGCCAGCACATGGCTCTTGGATACCACCATTGCTTTGCAGTGGCTCTCGGGTGCTTGCTTTTTCTGGGAGCCACCCCGAATTCTCCCACTCCTCCAGTCAGGCACTGCTCTTGGGATTACTTTTTTCCCCCTCTGACAAAGCACATACAGATGGTGTGTTGTCTGCCACAATCAAGGGGCTCAGGTGAGTAATGGAGAATGGCAGAACTTGGCATGTACTTGTTTGCCTTAGTGCAATTTTCCCATAATTACACTTCCTAGATTTTCAGCATCTGTGAAAGATCAGCTTGTGACACAGCAAAATTGGCCTTGCATTTTTCTGGAGTTTGCATCAGGGTGGAAATCAGGCATCCTTCATTTGGCTTAAATAATTTTGGAAGGGTGGGGAGAGAACCACCCCATTTTTGTGCATAGTCTGTGCTGCCTGGACTTTAAAGCCCAGGAGGAAAAGCATGGCCTGTCAAACATATTTAGCTCAACCCTTTGGTGTTGCTCTTTTGCTTTGTTTTTAGAAAGGTGTTGATGGAACTGGCACAAGTTATTTAATTTTCCCTGGTCTTGAGGTAAATTCACAGAAGACTGAACAAGGGTGATCCTGGAATAGTATGAAGCCAAAACTTGAACTCAAAATAGTTCAGAGATGCACAGACCAGGCAGAGCTTGTGCAATTGGACAGCTTTACTGTGCCAGCAAACTTTTTCTTACCTCACCTTATAACCTCCATTTCTTTCCTTTGGATGTATATAGAAGCCAACGGTACAACAGAGGAACAATGAGGAACAGAAATAACTTTCGGACTGAAGTGACTGACCTCCCTCATCACCTAGCAGAGGGCAAAACTAGACTGTGGCACACAGAGGCACTAAGGATGACAAAGAGCAGTGCCTGCCTCAAGGAGCCTGTAGTCGCAATGATTAGAAACAGAAAACAAACCTTGGAGGTTTGTGGGGAAATACCTTCTGCTCAGGCAATCTAGGAGATGGCTTAGGATCATGCTCTGTTATTTATCAAGGGTTGCAGGTTTCTGCACTGGTCCAAACATCTATCCTGCTATCTTCCTCAGTATATTTCAGGTTTCTTCAAGCTACAGCATGAAATTGAGTGGCTGGAACACAAACTACTCTGAAACTAAACTTGGTTCTGAACAAATGGGGAAACAAGGTTTACTTTTCTCGAAAACCCTAGCTTTAGTGATCCTGTTGCACATGTTCACAGCTATGGTTTGCAGCTAATAGTTCACGCTATTCAGCCAGACAGCATTGTATTTTTATAAAGGTTCTGCAGCATTTTGTTCCTTATCAACATCACTTTCTGGCCCCTGAGTACTCCTGGGGGTTAGTTAGGGTTCCCTCTTGTTTTGAGATAACTAAATCCCCTATTTTGTCCATGAAGCTTTCCAAGTCAGACAAGTCACCTATTTCCCTTCTCTACTTTAATGAATAGAATATTGTCCATTTATAATGAAATTTTAATGAATATCATCAGTTTAGATTAGGCTCAGATTAAAGCTTTGTCATAAAAGAGACAACAGCAGCACTAAAGAACGCTTTTGCTTTTTCACTTTTTATTCTGTTGATGTTGCTTTTACTCTCAATGTGGAGGAAAACAAGGCTGTATACAACCAACTTTAGTAGTGTTGGAGATCCAAAAGGACTATACCTGCCTATGGCATGAGAACTGCATTACACTGCCAGCAGGGGAATTCAGTTTCATGACCCAGCCAGATGAAAAGGAATAAAATAAGTTTACTGAAAAATGCTGGAAAAAAATGGAGCTTTGTTGTTGGTTTGTTTTGTTGACATTTTTAAATGATTTTGGTTTCTTTCTTCTTTGGTCTTTTTTTTTTTTTTTTTTTTTATTTAGAGACTGTAGCTAAATATACACCTATGAGTCATCTCTCAGTGCCTGCTCTGATGCTCAGGATGCTGAGACTGAGGTTTTGGCCTCCATTACAGACATATATACACTCGAAAAAAGGCTCAAGATTGCAGCTTGCTGTGGCTTTTACCACTGAAGTAAGAGCTAATCAAAAACTAAATACTGACTTAGCAAGAGGCGGCTCTTCTGTGTTCTGAATTACATCAACTAATTGGAGCTACATCTCTTTCCACTTGAGTTATACTCCAGACCTGCAAAGTGATACCCAAACCGCTACTCCATCCAAGTATTTTTCCCATCCAATGGGTAGCAGAAAAAATCTTCACAAGGCTGCCTATGTTAATATTGAGCATCTGGCTATGCCTAAGGAATGATGCTGCAATCTCTTCTAAATCCTCCTCTTGCTGGAGAGCTGGGGAGGGAGTTAACTCTTTGTCTTCGGGGGTGAGATAAAGTCTCTGTACATGCTCCGGTGCAAAACCTGGCAGAGCCCTTCTGCTTCAGCTGTGCAGGCAGGCACAGAGCAGAGACAAGCAGCAAAAGGTGAAAGGAGACAGTGCTGAATTCTTCTCTCATGCCAATCCAGTGGCACTACTGATTCAACAGCCAGGCACAGCCGCTGGGTTTCACCCTGTGTATATAGTGCTAGATAAATACAGCAATTTTCTGACCTCGGGTGGTAGAAGTAACTTATGCTTAGAATGTACAGGACAGTGAAGTGCTGCTGCAGCACAAGCCAAAAGCATCAGCAGGCAAAAAGAAGGAAAGCTAAGAGATGCAACTGAGTATTGGAGAGATTAGAAATTAAAGGGCCACTTGATGCTTGTCTCTGGCACTAAATGCAAAATGATGTAATACCAGAAAACAACCACAACAGCAAGAGGGGTTTTCACCTAACAAGATTGCTGTTGGAGCAAAACGTGCCTGCAAGGGACTATATAGTCCTTTCCATGGAACAGGAGACACTCTCAAAGCACTGAGGTCCAGGGCTATGTGCTGAATCCCAGCCCAAACAAAGTTAGTGGCAATGCTCCTATAGATTTCTAAGTGAATGGGATTTTACATCTTAAGTTTAGGAACAGAGTGAAAAGAGCTTTTCCGAGGATGGGTTGATTGTGTCAACAGATGCCAAATAATAAACATGGAGGGGAACAAGCTGTGTTGATGTGAAAGCACCCAAAAGGTGGTGCAGGAGCAGCTGCTGATCCAGCCTCAGCATCCTCTGCTGGGGCAAAAATATTATTTTATCCTTATTTCTGATCCTTTGGGTCTTTCTGACACAGGAAACAGAAAGTTTTCATGCCCATAGGTTTGGATGAAGAGGGTAAAATATGCACCATCTTGTCACTGTCGGTAGCTAGCAGATTCTTTATAATCCAGGTTGTTCTGAGCACCAGAACCAGAAAACTTGGTGGTTGCATCCTTCCCACTGCCCTCTCACATGCCCCATGTTGTAGATCTGTATAGTCTGCTGTCTGCTTTAAAGCTGCCAAACCAAAAACCAAGTCTAGGTTTCAGATAAAAGCAACAGCCAATCATTCGTTCCTAGAAGTAGCTGAAAATGTTTAAAGTTTTCCATTAGAAAGGGGTCTCTCATTCATGCTGAGGGTTTTTTTTTTGCTTTGTTGTCTTCAGGGTTGGTTTTTTTTTTGTGAAAATGGTGTCATTTATGGTCTTCTTTCATTGAAAACTTAGTGATTAATTCTAGTAATAATAGTCTATTGATAACTATTTTGGGGTTTTATTTGAACAAAACTGAGAAATCACAAGGTATGAGCTTGAAGGGATATTGAATTTTTTTCATTTTTGGCAGTCAATTTTGCACTTTTTTGGTTGTGAACGCTGCCTTTTCATTTCTCCGAATAGAAAGATGTGAAGGGAGGGAGGTGAAAAAAGAAGATTTTAAAAAAAGAATGGCAAATAAGAAAATGAAAAAGTGTGTATAAGCAGTGAAAAAGCCCACGAAACTTTCCAACCTTGCACAACAAACAGGACCTCAAAAACTACCTCTCTTTCTCAAAGCTGGTTTGTTTGTTTGTTTGTTTTTTTTATGATGTTCCTTGCCTTGAAACCTTCTGTAGAGCTCAGTTGTCTCAGAGAGAGGGAGAGAAGAGCTCTGTGGGCCCGTGTTCCCCAGCAGCATCCAGCCTTGCATGCACTGAATTGTGTGTCACGATAAGAGAGTGACAGATGGGTGGCTTCCCTTCTGGCCCCCATGTCATGCTGACACCAGCCCTGACTATTTACACTGGATCCCAACCATTTCAGCCCAACCACTGACACCATGCTGGGTTGAGTCTTCCAGCAGAAGGTCACGCATTTCACAATGTGGTTACGAGAGAAGCCTGGTTAGCACTGGCAGCTTGGAAAGACATCACAGCATCTGCAGTCTGAAAGTGGTGGAGGGGAGCTGCAGTCCAGTCTGCTGCACCCGGCGGGTTTTTGGTTTGGGTTTGGGTCTGTGTGCATGTCTGTTGAACTTGGTTAGAAGGAGAGGTGAGGAAGGGAAAGTGTTTGCATCTCACCCTGAGTCTAAATGTCAGAAAAGGTTTTCAAGTGGCCTGACTGAAAATCCCAGATCAAATCAGCCTTTAATTTTGGAGACAATCTAGTCAAGATCATGCCCATTTCTAGCTAAAACTGAATTCTTACCCAAGAGCCTCACAGTCACATTGCAATTAAAACGCTCTGTTTACTTTCAGATGCAGCTTGTAGCAATTTTGTCCTCTTGGAGTCAGCTGTGAGTTTGGAGAAGGTGAAGAGTATTATGTGGCTGCCACATCCTGCATGCTTTCCTACCTAGATATCATAAATTATGTGTGCAATGAGCCCTGTTACTGTGCAGTAACAAGGAGGAAATCCCTGCAATGTAATTCGTAATGCATCATCTTCTGCAGGCCAGTTCCACTGGCTGATATGGTTCTGCTTTACTCTCTGATTTGCTGTCAACAGCCTTTCTGCATATATATGCACAATATATTTTTTATTAGCAGGAGGTAATCACTTCAAATCACCCAGGAGATTCTCACCAAGCTGCTCCAGCTGAATGCTAGCTATCACCCAGGAAAAGGGGAAAGTGAGGTGCTGCTTCCATCTGCCTCAGGCCCTCTCCGTGGTCTCATTTGCTGTATGTCAGGCAAACCCTTGTATCAGCCAAGAGTCACCTGGAAACAACCTCTCATAAAACCAGCTCCAAAACTACAGCTACTCACTCTGATAGTTCACAAATTGGTTTTCTCTCTGTCTTTTACTTTTCATAGGACCAGTAAATGGAAAATTGATCCCTAGCAATCTACCGGGAGGAGCCAAGAGGCACTCGGGGATACTGCCATACTTCAGAAGCTCAGCTATCTGCTAGTGAGCCTGAATGGGATCTGCAGAGTTACCATCCCCCTGTAACTCCAAAGATGAGCAGGAATAATTTTTCTCACACTGCTTGAGAGATGGTAGAGCTTCCAGCCTGCTCTTATCATTGCTAGGTACTCACTACTTTAGCCTTGGGAAGAGCACAGAACCAAGGGATTCCTTCTCCTGGGCACAGGCCGTTTCCAAAGCAGAATGACGTTGGTGGCACCAGGCAGCTGACCTCTCTTACATCTCCTTTTGAGAGCAGGAGAAATGAAATCTCTTCTGCTCACATGCAGTTTCTGTATGTCTTTCTTGCTCAGGATTAGCAGCAGGCAAGCCTGGGGTTCTGCATGAGAGGAATAAGCCCCTAGGGAGAAGGCTGTGATCCTGTAGATTGGTGGGAATGCTGAGGAACCCAAGCTGCCCAGGGAACCCAGAGCTCAGGTTTAAGCTGCCTTCTGCAAAACACAGAGCCGAAGCAAAAGTCCCGCAGGCTCTGAAGAACAGACCCAGGGATGCATAGGTAGGCTGGGAGTAAATACATGAAAGGAGGTAATATCTACTGGAATATGAGACCTTTCAGTCCTTGAAAAAAAAAAGACACGGATGTGTCTGAAATAAGAACAGGCTGTAGGGCCATAAAGCAAGGAAGGGACAGCAATGAAAGCAGAAGTCTGGGTTTGTGCATAGGCAGGTCTTAAGGAGGCAAACATACTGCTCAAATCCTCTCTTGGCCAGGAATCCCCAGAAAAACTGGCTATCCTGGCCATTTTCTATCCTTTCCCAGGCTGGATTTGTGTGATCTGTTTCCCTGGCCACTGGAAATTTACTATAAATACCAGGTACTGAGCAGCCATGTACACTAATATCACCTCTCCACCCTTTCTAGCTGCTCAGGGCTGCAAATGATGTGAAAATTGCATACCCCAATCCCAGGCCATAGAAGTTATTCAGGGGTTTGGCCACATGTCATTTGTTATTCGTCACTTATGCATACATTCTTCTTATTTATTTTTTGTAAACATTTGTGTATAATTATTCACTCCAGAGTTTCCAGTGATTTTCCCTGGCTTGCAGATGTGGCAAAATTTGTTCCCTGTATCCAGGAAAGAAGACTTTTTTTCCAACTACTGCAAAATAGAATCCTGACAGATTTCAAACTGCTGCTTCCATGTCCATTCTTGCGATACTTAGCTACCCATGGCAAGAGACAATTAGCTTTTTAAATATAAACCAGAAATGGTCCCAAGCCACAGCTTTCACATCCAGATCCAAATTTGGGGCAGTTCAGATTCGGCCTGACATTTTAGGTTTGGGCCACGGGCCGGATTCTCCTTATGAAGCAGTTTGACATTTCCAGTTCTGGGAAGCTCCGCTCCCTGGGCGCGCAGCCTCTCCCTGGTGCAGAGCCACCCCCGGGGTCTGGCCCTCTGCTGCCGAAAGCTCTCCTGCTGCTCTGGGTTGTTCAGAAGCCCCTGCCTGTCATTACTGCAGCTAATTCAATTGCTGCAGTGATGGGCACAAGCTTTCCATGATGCTGCTGTAGCATTTTGGTCCCTGTGAGTGCTAAAACCTAGACGGATTGGGCTCTCTGCAGCTATGTGTTGCTCATGCAGAAAAAAAAGCAAACGATCAAATGACAATAAATCTTGGGAATGCAGGTTAAATCTCTGGCCATCTGCCCGCAGCTCAGACCCCACCCTTACATGCAGTGATAACATTACATTCAGAGTACAGGCCACAGAAGCAGGATCAACATCTCAAAGTCCCTTTTTCAGTCATTTTATAATCAGTTCTTCAATAGAACTGGATCTTTTTATAAGAGGGCTTAATTTGGCTTTTTATTTGGTCCAAATATAACGCACAGGCACGCTATCCCTAAAATTTAATCAGTTATTTACAGGTAATTTTAGATGGATAAACCATTACACTCAGCTTATGTCTTGTCTCCTTTCTTCAAGAGTGAGGTGCTATAAGAAGCTCACAAAAGCAGAATTCACCAATCTCAAAATCAAGCTATCAATGTAAGAAATTTCTTCAACATTGACATTAAATAATATCACAATGTGTTTAACGACATCATCTCAACAAAGCGTGATTGCTGTAATCTCTGAAGGCAGGAAACTGAAGCACAGAGAGATAAGGTGATGTGCTCAAAATGACAGAACTCTTTATATTGAAGCTCAGAAAAGAGTTGAGAGTTCCTCAGCTCTCTCGGTCTTTGTCCAGGAGATCATAGTTCCTTTGATATGCACACCATTCATGGGCACTAAAGTTGTATTAGGAGATCACAGAAGGATCCCTGCAAGTATTTAGCCTAATTTTAGCCCCGACATCAACTTTCAGAACATCCTTTTAAGAGAAAATGCTTGGCGGTAACGACACTGTGGCAAGCTTGATGGAATGGTTCTGGCTTTACAGCAGGCTCCAAATCAGCTCATAATGTCTGAAAGCATTCATTAAACAAGGCTCAGAGATAAAACACACATATGACACAGCTCTTAAAAAAACTTTTAAAATAGGCTTTAGGAGGCCAAATGCCGAGAAGCCTCATGAGATTACTAAATAACCCAAAAGGAAGTGCTTGGAAGCCTGTTTCTTGGGACGCAGAACCAGCCTGGAAAAATGTCATGGAGACAAGACTCTGGGGATGGATCAAGCCTTCCCTAAGGTCCTGGTTATGGATCAAAATGGTTTTTCTATTGTATTTCGTTCCATCAAATATAGCCCTCCCCAGATCCAGTGCAAGAAGTGCCAAGGAGCAGGAGGAGAGGTGAAGTGCCACCTGTACACAATTCCAGTTGTTTCACCAGTTCCTCACAGTCCACTTGCAAGCCAAGGTGACACAAATGAGTTAATTTTCATGGCATACTGAGGCTAATTAGAAACAGTTCTTAGACCCTGTAAAGCATTAAGCTGGGCTGCAAGTGATAATTGCTCACCTGCTGCATGGGCCTATAAGAGGCAGTGCATTAAGTAGCACCTGGGGTTTTATCACTTCCCTGAGACAGTGGGGGCTGGACCCTTCCCAGCACCCATTGCACTGAAAGCAAGATACTGGATTATGCCTGTGGTTTATGGGAACTCAGGCACGGAGAGCTGGTAATAAGGGGCCAGATTCCAGCTTTCATTACATGCTCTCTTTTTTAACTCTAGCATGGCTGTGGTTTCTTCTTCTTTCTAGCACAGATTTCTTCTTCTTTCTAGCATCTTTCATCTTGCTTTCTTCTTGAAGAGAGGTTTAGTACTGTGTTGCAAAATAGAAGTACAGATATTTGGAAGTATAAGGAGCCTAAGTATTAGTCAAGGGTTTAGACCTCACTACTGCAGGGATTTGACTGCAGAAGTATTGGAGTCTGAGACTCTTTACCATAAATTCAAGCAACTCTTACTTTATAGCTAGTCATAATTATCCCATACCTGAATGGGAAGAGACCTACTTGTTCCCAAAGTCTGAAATGGCAGCTTGTCTCAGCAGAGAAATATTAGAAATGTCACAGAATTGAAGCAGAAGTTCACTAGGGACTGAAAATTATAGACTAGAATAAAATTATGACAGTTATCCATGAGAGGGATCCTGGTACCAGGATCATCGACTTGCAGTGTTCAGGAGCAGCTGCCAATCCCATAAGAAGCATTGGGGATTGGTGTGCAGTAGATACACACACCCTGAAGTTTGACATGAGGCTTAACTTTTTAGAGTAACTGTCAAGAGACCCTCAGTACTTGGTACTCCTTGAGATTTTGGGAGTTCCTGTCAGGGACTGGGATCTGAGACCAAGTTTCCCAGATATGTTCTTGCGTAACTATAATATGATAGCACTGATTTTAGCTTTTGCTGCACAGGCAAATGGATGGCTTAGGTGTGGGGTAGATTTATCATGGTCTAATGGCATCATCTTAATTGTGACATCTGAGTATTTTCTGAAGAAGGATTTATCTTAATGACCTCAGAAACAGAGTCAAGTGCTGCAGCTTTTCAAAATAACCAAGTATCTATACCTTCAAATTAAAGAAAATTACGCAAGGGAAAGCATTTAAAAGTGCACAGGTAATTAACTCCATCAAAAGTGCCAGGAAACCAGGAGTTTTTTTCCATGAGGTTCTTACCACTTCTATTTCTGATCCTGGTACTGAAATATAAAGACAAAAATAGGCTCACTTCCAGCCTTTTCCACTAGTGCCTTGACACTCTGGAGCTGAGCCAAAATCCAGAAGCTCAGAGGCCAGCAGAAATGTAGCTATGAGTATGTGCCAGAGGCTTGAGACTCTTCTTAGATTAGTGTGAGCATGAGGGAAGGCGAAAGAGTTTTGAGCTGTTCTATTAAATTGAAATAGAGCATCCTTTTCACTGGGATCTGTCATATCCTGGCAGTTCCTCATTAATAGTATGTTTCCATCAGGGAGTCCTGGCAGGAATGTGGCTCTTGGAAAAACCCAGATACCGGTGCCTAGCTGGTGGGAGCTGAGAAGGTGCTCTGATCTGGGAAAACCAGTACAAAGTGGAAAGTGTTTCCCTCTAATGAAGACATTTAAGCATTTCCTAATGAAAACATTGCTGTAGAGAGAAAAAGGAGTGCCCTGTGATTGTTCACACGTAGGAAACATTTTATGGCCCGTGAACTTCTCAGGAATGACACATTTTTCAGGTGGTCTGACTGTCAGATGCCTGATTTTGATGGATGATGCTAAGCACGGACATAATCACCATCTTGGTCTCGGAATCAGCCAGTAGGATATGTTAAGATTTTCCAAATGTTTCTCCAACAATAAAAGGAAATGTAAAGTTAATCAAATTGTCATGAGAGATCAGAGCCCAGCAAGGAAGGACTAAGACTGACATTTGAAGTAGAAGCACTAATAAAACAGACGGCTGATTGCTGATCCTGTCCATGCTTGTGTTTAATTTAAACAAGTTAACAATGAATGGAGTTTGCAGAGGCAGGGCAGGGGTGCTGTCGAAATCGATGTGTGTACCAGCCATTTAAAGAAAGCAGAGAAGTGGGAAATCTCTAGCTGCGTGTGAATATCATGCCTCAGCAGAGAGCTTCTGCAAGCAACTCTGTTGGCAGGTTTGGGGCAAGAGGCCATTCTGGTCCTAGTTCTACCTTACCTATGGCTGCTTGCTGCCCAGACAGAAGCTGGACAAGTTTAATTCTGATGCTTTTAGATTGATTTACTGCATTGTGCTCAGACCAGTTAATTCTAGCACCTAAACACCATCAAGATAATTTCAGAAAAATAAGTGAGTTCACCTCATTTCCCTGCTTTCCAGTAGTCAGTTTCTGATATTCCATACATGGATGTGTGTGGCTTGAGCAGCCTTTTGCTCTCTGTAAATCTGCTGTACACAAAGATCTTGGGTTGCTCTTTGGAGAAGATACTGAGCAATGAAGTTGAATGTCATGGCCTTGACTGCTGTCACTGGTAGACATGACTCCTTGTCAGGTGTCTTTCCCACTGAGCTGGATTGTTATGTGTCAATGTACCTTTTCCACATGGTGGTGTTGCCAGGAGAGCTGGAGGGAAGTAGCTTTTTGTGTGGCAAATCCACGAACGGCAGTTTTGCTCTCTTTGGGATACTCGCCACTGCACACGTCTCCCTTACCCCAGCAACCATTTTGCCCACAGAAGGTACATTTTATCTTGAAATCCAAGTGTTCATTTCCTACAGAAACCCTTCAACCACCATCAGGTGGCAATGAATTCATCAGTGCTGCCCTCCAGGCACCAGCCAGACTAGGGGCCTGGACACGAGAAGCAGCTCTGTTATCCATTACTCATCCCCTGAGCCAGCCTACATTTCATTTTGTTCTGGATAAATACGATCAGGAGGCAGAAGCGCTCTGTCTGTTCCCTGATGCCTTTCATTAGGTCCCACCTTGCAAGGCTGGCTGTGCTGCAGGGCAGCGGCGAGGTCAGCACGGGCAGCCAGGGTGGCCGGCAGTTCAGCCCAGCCCATGGGCCAAACACATGAAGTGCCTCAATGTGCTGCGTCCCTCCGGGCCCTGCAGCGGCTTCCCGGCCACAAAGCCCTCTCTCTGTGGCACGCCGGGTGACCCCTGCTCGCCTGCCTCTTTGCTCTTATTCTTCTCCGCAGTTCCTCCCTTTATCAGATTAACTTTAATTAGTGAAATCAGAATCACATGGAGTGGGGAGGAAACACTCCAAACACGGCAGATTTCTTTTCAGCCGAGGAAAAATCAAGGTGCGTACAGGCTCTCAGAAGGACTTGGATGAGTTTTTGTCTAGAAAGCTAACTGTGGTGGTGAAAGCACTGGGGGGCTGTGAGTGTGTGACTAAATAAAATGATCAGTGGCTTGGAAGGAAGATGACTTTGGTGGCACGGGTAAGACAGTAAGGGTGAAGAAAATCAGGGCCTAGTTCAACGTCCAGTAAATGAGGGACTCCATAAGTAGATTTTGGCAGCAGCTGCTCTTCACAAGGTTTAAAACAATTTGTGAAACCTCTAGTGGCCCAGGCTGCTGTCCCCAACTCAGCACCCTCCTGGACTGATGGAGGATGAACATGAGGCATTGCAAACTGACCCTGCCTGTTAAACTCCGTCTCTCTCTCCCCAGATTTTGCAGGTGCAGAAGAAGGCTGTGGCCCATGATGTGAAACAAGCTTTGCTGCTGATGAATAGTTGTGGCTTCTCTTGGCCACATAGCACCACCAAAACCCTCTCAGGCAGAGTCACAGGGCTCATAGACCAGCCAAGCTGTCTGGCTGCCCCAAACCACAGCACACCTGGAGAGGTCCCCAGGGCTTGAGCTGCAGGCAGGGAGAGTGTGTGAGCACATACCGCCTCAGCTGAGAGGTGGCTGAGGGCACACGCTGGATCAGGAGGACTCAGCAGATGTACAGTAACACCATAGTGCATCTGAGCCCTCCACATGGGTTCCCCAGCTGCATAAGCCCATGACCCTTTTTATGCTCACTTTTATTAAGGTGATTCGTGGGCCCCTCACAGGTGCATCTCATACAGGAGTGCAGCAAACTGCCTCTGGCTTCTCCCAGAAATCAGTTCCAGATGTGTTGGAGAAGAGCTTCCCTTCAGAGAAAATATATGTTTCAGGTACGGCCCAGTCTATGAAAGCTCAGAATACTTCCTATACTGATGGATGGCCTTTGTTGTATCTACTCTCCTTTTTGACCTTCCTGTTTCCCTTCAATCTTTGTGCAACATGCTAACACAAATAGTTGTAGTTTCTTCTTATCATCCCTGTTCACATAATGTTCAAAATTTCATTTGATGCTGAGAGCAGCTTCCCTCAATGTCTCTCTGTCTGTGTACTTTGAGGCATTTTCTTCTTTCCATCCCTGCCAAGACACACCTTCCAAAATCTCCTGCCACATGTTCCTGATAACCAAAATGGTCCATCGCTTCTTGTGGAAACAAAAGGATTCTCTTGCTCTGACAGAGCTCTCCTTGAGACATTACTGACAATAATATCAAAAAAGCATAGATTTAAATTATTTTTATGATCTGTGTGAATTTGATATTGAAACTTGATCATGTATAATAAGCAGTGCTCAACGTCCTCACCACTGAGTTTTGAGCACATTTTGCCGGCTGTGTTAATGCCATGCCAAACTAGGGAAAGGCTTTAAAATCCACCCTGGCCTTGAAACTGGGGCCTAAAATCTGTAGGTTTGACTGCACTGGAGAAAGCCTTCCTCCCTTTTGTGCTTAACTTGGCCAGCCCATGGACGTCTGCAGGGCAAAGCATTGATGAACATGGACTTCTTCGTGGGAGACTTGGGCTGAGAGGTGCATCTTGCCTTGTTCATCCTGGTGACAAAGCAGGATGAACACTGGTCTGTAGATTTCCAGTTACCATTGTTAATTGACATGAGGTCATTGTTTTACCAGAAAAAGCCAAGCAATTTCTTTGTTGGTGTCCCACACTGCCTTCCGCATGTCACCAAATATCAAATGTTCTGGTTTCTTGTAGCCAGATGCCTAAACTTTTCTATTTTTCACCCTAACCACTTCCATAGTACCACTGCAATGCCAATGCAAGAATCTGTAAGTGTAAGGGCAAAGTGAAAGGAATGTAGCTTAATATTCAAGCAATTAGCACAAGGGTTATTGTGCTGAAGGCATTATTCATTTTTAATTATCTGAAGCTGCTGAAAAATTCCTAGGACTGCCTCCAGTAGGGTGAATGAATCGAAGCCCACACACAGAATGGTAGCATGTTGCAAAGGCAAGAGAAGCAGTTGGCCCACTCTCACACACAGTTTCTCAGCCCTGGCCTGGGACTCTTGCAGGAACAGAGAGCCAGCTGCTCGCAGCTGAGACCTGTTTATTTCTGGTGGGCATATTTCTGAGCTCACAAAAGTAAGATAATGAGGAGGAAGGAAACAGGAAACATATCTGCATGTTCAGTCACATTGGTTAATTTGGGCCATGTTTCCTCTAGTTTAAAAAAATTACAGATAATGTAATAACAATAATAACTTCTGGGACAGGTTTGGAAAACAAGTTGGAGTATGGATGGGGTTGGATTTTTCAAATAGAAGTGCCAGCCACAAGTTAAATGTACTTAGCACATTTATTTTCAGGGTGTTTAATTTAATGTGTATATTGATTCACCACCCTCGAAAGAAAAATATACATTAGACATGACATCTTCCTGCAGAGAATACAATAAATTCTCTATAATTCAATAAATTGTAATCAAAAGATTAATTACAAAACTACTTTCTCCTCTCAAGAGCAAGTCAAAGATGGCAATGTACTGAAACAAGGAAATAATCTCTCCAGGGTTTTCTTTTCTAAATTTATTAAACTTTAGTTTTCTACTTCCTCAGAATTTTACTCTTTCAGCCTAAGAGTGGAAAGACTGCACAGGACTGCACTAAACTCATGAATACTGTGCATACACCACAGCAGTGTCAGCATCATTTTCTGCCCCAGCTGGTGCCAGGCTCTGCTTGAACCCCACAAGCACAGCTCCTGGGGTGATGGAACAGTGGGACTGGGGGCTGCTCCACAAGTCCCACTACCACATGTGTCACCCTCGCAGGAATTATTGTAAAGTGCAAACAATACTGGGTTTGGTAAGCAGGTGGCAGCTCTTACTCCATTTAACACTGGATAATGACTGGTTAGAATTTACATTTTTTCTAAACAGACATTTGAACAGAGTGTTGTTATTCCAAATGCTCTGCTTAGAGGAACTCTCTTAACTTCTGTTTATAAGAAAAAATGTATCCCAGCACTGAATTTTAGAAAGTGTCATATTTTTAAATGGAATAATTTTTGGGCTTCTTTTTCAGCAGAGAGAAAAAGTTCTTATGGGAAAAAATATTGGTATTAGGATGGAGAGGGAGGAAGGCAATATTATCTTAAGCTATAGATGTTAACCAGATTTTATAAGAAAACTTGCTTTTCTGAACTCATCAATGTATACGCTATACATCTCTATAGCATAGCAATCCAAAAAATAGATAGAGGCACTTTTATTAAGAAAGGAAAAACCTCTTTTCACCATTCCACAGGAAATTGTTACTGACAACGAGCCACAGTCTGTGAACTTAAAATTCCTTGCATTTGAAATGGTTTGATTTTTTTTTTTATGTTTTACTTCCAGATCTGACCACCCACATGGGGCACGAAAAATGGAGAAAAACATACAGCTTGCACAAAAGGATTCCTGCAACAAAAAGGTCTTTTATTAGCGGTACTGATTATAAGGTATCTCTTATGACAATTTCTAGGATATGTTCAGCAGTGCAGCTTGCAGGTCAGAAGATCAGATCAACATTACAAGTTCTGAGAGCAAATCTTCAGCATCACTGACTAGAACTGAAGATTCAAAAGCAAAAAATACCAAATCTAAAAGGCTATAGTTCAGTGTTTTTTTTGTTCTAACATAGGAAACACAAACTATTAAAGTTTTTAATCTAGAAAAACATTGTGTTCTGGTGCCACCATGCTGATAAGCTGGAGTTGCTAAATCACACTCCATTGCACTCATGAGCATCTTGCACAGAAGAAATGTCATTTTTGCTTGAGAAACTAGTAGATTTGCAGAAGGCTAGTAGGATTGTCCTCCAACCTCTATAAAAATAACATTATCTCTGCATTTCTAGATGAGAAAAAGCAAATCCTTGATTTCCTAGTGCCACTAAACTTTAGTGAAAAACAGTGAAAATACAGGTATCAATGTTCAAAGAGGCACCTAAAGTAATAGTTGTTATTTTGAAAGAGTGATTTCTATCCAAGGGTTTGCAAATCACTATCCACTTTGGGTGCCCTCGTTCTGCAGTTTCTGACTTGTGCCCCTCTAGCAGGGGGTTGACATCTCACAGCCAAAGTGGCCTAGACTTTTTAAAAAACAGACCAAGTAATAAAGCAGGGATGAGAATAATCTTGTGCTGTCTACTGATTCTGCAGTCTTCATCAAATACATCTTTTCAGTAAAATTTAAGTTGTGATTCTTTCTCCTGTTTCTCTCATATCAGCTGAGCATTTATTACTAAAAAGTTATTATCAAGCTTGTGGATATTCCTGTCCCCCAAGGGAAAATCTGTAGAGGTGTCTGAGCTGCTGCTGTCCAGATCTAGTCCATCCCTACAACCATGCAGCACTGAGGGGGTGTATATAGCACAGACTTTGAAAACAGTCCTGCTTTGTTTAAAAGGGCATGTGCTCAGACTTATAACATTCTTCTCTCAAGCAAAGCACACCATCAGCACTCCCAGACCACTTCTGTTCGCAAGGCAACCTCAGTGTGAGTCCTCTGGTGTGCCCCACTGAGTTGCAAAGACAAGGCAGCTCAATCTGCTTGAGCAGCACCAGAGGAGCGCTTAGCTCAAGCCTGCACCACCGGGCCCAGCAGACCCTGCCTGCAGGCACAGATTTAGCAATAGCACAGCCCACCTGCCCTGCTGATACTGGGCAAGCAGGCGTGTTCCCATGTTGGGGGTTGAGGTTCACTTCCATTTTTACTTTACAAGCTACAAACCAACCCATTAAACACTGTTGTGGTTGACCACATGCAAATTGCTGACACCAAGGGTTTACCACTTGGCTTATCTTTTCTTCCCCTTCTCTCAACAATGTCAGTCCAGCTGGGACTGTGTCACACTCAGCAGTGTGCTACATCTCTGCAGAGGAACCCTGAGTCTCTTTATTTTCCGAAAGAGATAGCTCTGAAGAAATAAAATTGCCATGGCTTTTCAAGCAATGTCACTTGATAAAGGGTGTTAGCTCTGTAGTGCCTGTGCCTTGTTCTTCCCAAAATGCAAGGTTGCAGCCTGGCCAGGAAAAGCCTCCATTTCTGGTGACAAGGTATTCTTGTAGCAACCTGAGAGAAGCAAAGCAGAAGTTCCCCACACTAGTGATTCCCAGTGATGCTTCACCACATACAGATGGAAGAATCTGGGAGTGAGTATATCGGATAAATGTTAGCGTTTTCTCTCTTTTCCTCACTTTCAAACAGATCAATCTAAATAAGGCTCTCAAGGAACAAGAGATCCCACCACAAATGAGAAAATATAAGATCAGAAGTCCAAGCTTCTTCCTTTTTCCAGCAACACCTTCCATGGCTCTTCATGTGTAACTGAGAAGTAACTGTACTGTAAAAGTAAACTCCTGTGGAAAATGAATGGTAGGAACATTTGTCCTCTGCAATGGAAAAATTAGGTAGTGAGGGAGTTCTTGTGCCTGGTTTGTATCACCAAAAAAAAGCCAGAAAGAGAGGGGCCAGTGACAGCTCCACTCTTCTGGCATGGGTAAAAGGAGTCTAGTTTGATATGTGATATTGAGGGATATTTCCTTGTAGCCTCCAAACCAGAGACGTTCTTGTTAAGCTCTTGGAGATGATCCACTGCAGAGCAGTAGGAAATCCTGCCTAAGAACTTAGAAAATTTGAGGTTGAAAGTTTCATCTTTTGCCTGTGTTTAATAAGATGAGCAATACTGGTTGCTAGGGTTTGTAATATGCCAAGCACATTCTCTTTCCTTTGTTATATATTCCAGGGAAAGACAAAGGATGAGGGTTAAATTAGGAATATTGCTCTCAGGTAATGAGGACACTGTTTGGATGCATGAGTATCTTGGTATAAAACAAGAGAAACTAAAGAGAAATCTAATTTTTTTCTGGAATGGGGAAACAATTCATGTTATTCTAATTGAATTATTGCACTAAAGGACAACTTGAATTGAAGCCTAAGTACAAATGATTCTTGTTTTTCTCTCCACAAACAGCATTGCTGGTTTTAAATACTAAGTCCCATTTGCACTGTTACATTTGTAGGACTCTGCTATTCAATGTTGTTATTCTCCTCAATCCCCGCCAGAAGTTTTGGGTTTCAGATTCAGTGGAGCCCATCTGAAAACCCGTAGTTCCTCATTGCTGCTCAGCTGGCCTGACTTCATTGCCTCTGGTCCTGCCAGAGACTCACAGCGTTAAGAGCTGGCAAACCGAGAAATCAGGCCAAGGAGAACTTGAAGCTGCAGCAGGGCAAATAGTTGCAGTTATGAATTTAAGGTGGAGAAAAAAAAGGAAAATAATCCTAGGTCCTGGGAACATCTGAGTTATGAAGTCCATGTCATCCAAAAAAGAAATCACAGCACAATGGCACATTGACTCACAGTCCCATGATCTATAGGACATGAGTCAAAACCAAAGATCTACTGCCCCTCTTTACCTCATTGCTTGCATCCCAGCATGTTCTACTGAGAATTAAACAAGGAAAGTCCTGTGTCTTCTGTTAGACGAACAGGTCATGCAAGGCAAGAGTAGCTCCCTCTGGACCAACTTAGGATTCTCACTACCCCAGACTTAGTAAGTAAAAACTGAGATAGTAATACCTCTCCACCTCTGGAGTTTCAATTTCAATTTTTTAATCCAAGTTCTCAGTGTTGGTAAGGATTGAGACCTGGACTAAAAACTTTAAAATGACTCCTCACACTCGAAACTAAATTTTAGTTATTATTCAGTGGAAACCTGCTCAGTGGCATGGCTTCTTCAGCTCTATTATGGGCAGATGGTCTGTACCAGAAATTTAATTTACCCAGCTTCAATAGCTGTTAAAACAGTCCTTCAGGGTCTAGCCAATATCTGATACCTGACAGTGCCCCAAACTGCATAGAGAGCAAAGACAAATCCACAGCAGTGATGCAGTAGGGCGCTCTCCAGCAGAGACTGCCCAAGACAGAGAAGTTGTCTTTTTAATATGCTCAGGGACAGATCTTCTTTCTTTTTTTTCTTCTTAAATGTGTTTCGCACTGGGCTGCTTAAGTACCATGAGGCATCTGGACATTGCAATAACCAAGGAGTGGTAACACAAGAGTGTCTGTGAGCGCCAGGCTCTTGTGACGGGCTGCACCTCCTCTCTTGTCCATGTGCCATTCCTATCCAGGAATGCAAGGAAAAATGCCACCTTCCCAAATCTCTGCTGAATGTTTCATGCCAGGAACACAAATTTATCTTCCTCAAATGTTTGGTCTGCTGTATTTGACAAGGCCTTAATCTCTATCACCAGTGGCAAAATATGATTGGGATTCATATTATCTGGCAATCAATTCATCTTGCTTCACCTTCATATAGCACTTCATCTTGATGTAACCTGTCCTATGACAATGGTATTGGGCACCTTTTCGTTTCCAGAGACTGTGAACTGCAATGCCATGGCTTCTTTCACAGGTCCTGCTCTGCAAGTCTGCCTTTCACCGCCTTCTATACCTCATTTTGCTCTATGCCAGTGGTTCCTTTCACACGAAAGAGGCCTTGTGGTCCATATGGCATCTGGTTTAAATAGGCTGACAGCAGGCAAGTTTGTGAGTGTGTGTTTAGGTAGGTGTACAGCACAGAAACACATCTGAATAACAGCTACAGGTAAGGCAGTTTAACATGCTGTGAATTCTGCCCGCTCATGAGTTCACCACCCCTTGTCGGCCACACTCAGCACAGTGCTATTCCTCCCTTTCCCATCTGCCACAATCTTTACTGCGTGTTTCCCATCTGCCTCACATACCCTGTGCTGCAGAGAGCACGCAAGAGTCAGACTCAGTATGAGGTGACAGTGCTGAGGGGCAGACTCTACAGCTTTCACCCTGTCTAGCCCAGGCTTGTTCATGCAACCAAGAGTTACTCATTCTCCTGCAGCACCAAATGGCTTGGCACTGGCAGCACCTTCCACCCAGGTGTCCCAGCAACCCATTACATCCAACTATCCTACTTGCCCTGGCTCATGTAGGCTGATGCAGGGCAGTTTTCCTCCAGCCCCATCCAGAGCAGGAGCTGATGAAAGCCCTCTCCCCACTGCTGGCTGCCCAGTCCCAGGGCTGGGGAACTCTGGAGCTTCACAAGTGTTCGGCACCTGCTGCTTACCCCAGCTCCCAGCTGCTGCCTGGCCAGCACTGTTCTCCCTCTTGTCTGCGGGAAGCAGCCGCTGAAAGGTGATCTGCCTGACTTGATGTGAAAGGGATTTCACTGGTGTTAGGACACTTGATGACAGGGGGGAGGGAGGATTGAAATGAACTCCTTCCATCTTTCTGATGCAAAATGAGTGCAGACACATTGCTTTAATATCTTCTTTGTAATTCATTTCCTCCAGCAAAGACTGAAGACTTGATGCTTTATGTGTCTCTGGGTTTATGCCAGCAAACTACTTGCAAACTGACCCATCTGGAATAGACAGAGGTCATTAGTAGCTCTGATCCAGCTCTTTGTATCCTCTCCAAGATGGGCATTAGCCCTGTATGAGTATTGAGAGCTAATCTGCTCCTTTAAGATGATGTTTAACTGCTTAATACAGCAGCCTTTACCTTTTCTCTTCATTAAGACCTTGTCTTTCTCAGACTGTGTCCTGATGTCTTGTCTGCCACCAGTGAGAAGCCACAGTTGAGCCTATGAATAAGAATGGTTTCAGCATAAACCCCCCAGTAACCAATCTCAGCTGATGCTCACAGTGGGCAGCATCAGTGCCCATAATTTCAGGTTCACAAATGATCTCTGCACGGAGGGATGAAACATATAAGACTAAAAGAGAGCTCAATTCTGCTTGAAATAAGCCAATAATCTCTCACCTCCAGAAGGAAACCCAAAGACCTAGGCTCAGGGATTGCCAGGTCTTCTTTGCAGAGCCTCCTTCCCAGATATTTTATGAGACTGAGATCACATCCAAGCTTGAAAAATCCTTGGGGTGAGCATATACCTTGAAGGCAATGAGCAACAAGCAATGACCTTCAGAAATTGCCCACAGAGAAAAGAACCTGCTTACACCATGCTCCTTGCTGCCAGAGTTCTCCCTGCTGGGAGAATTCCTTTCTGTCACAAGCAGAAGGAACAGGAGACAAGGCCACTGCACCTTTCTTGCTCTCGATATTGCCACTGAGCATGGCAGATGGGTGATCGAAGTATGCCAAGATTTGTCCCAAACTTTGTTCCTGTTATGTGACTCAGGCATATTGCCTGTTTAATGTAAATTATGTTTGGAGTTTATTTGTGTTCAGGAGCTTGGAAGCCTTTGGGCAAGATACTCCTGTAGATGAAAGTCTGTTATTAGTGTTCATTATATTGAATGCCACCTGTAAGCATTATGTAGTGTCAGCACATTTGTCCCTGCAGGGAAAGGAGTCTTGGTTGTTCCACCCCAGAGCCAGTGCCATCTGGTTTGGTACTTACTCAACACAGAAAGTACAAAGGCTGCACGTTTTCCATTAGAGGTCTTACTAACTTACTAGGCTCCATTTATGAGGCAGTCTTAGTAAATTGAATTTATTTGGAAATATACATGGCCTCTGAATCAGCTTAAATTGTCTTTTAACTTTATCTGTCTGTGCTGTGTATGTTGATGGAAACATTTGACCCATTTAGTTTGGAGTGCTTTCTCCAAGTCTTGCTGAAATTGCAGATCCAAATGTTTGTTCGTCAGTGTGGATACGCCATGCCCAGGACTGACAGCTAGCCATTCCCTAAAGAAACTATTTCTGAAATAAAACTTGGGCTAAGAAAGAAATGTTTTGGACCAGATAAGGTCTCCAATTGCCAAAGAGCACTGAAAACCTTTGCAAGGTAGTATTGCCAAATATCATGAGCTCTGTGTATTTCTTCAAGTATTTCAACCTTTTTTCCTTTTTTCTTTTTTTTTTTTCCTGAGAGGCTGATTAGAAAGGGTTATCTTGACTTGAAGACACTGTTTTTAATCTGGTCATGAAGACTGCACACAACTCCTTAATATCACTGATCTGAATTTCAATATTCAGCTCTGTCCTCTACCAGGTGGATGAGCATCATTACCTCTATTTTACCAACACCTTGTCAAATCATCCCAAAGCCTAATGGTTAGAACATGGTGAAACCCAGAACAAAACAGTGAAGTTCTCATTTTCAGACCTACTTGTGATTTACAAGACTAAGAAATGGCTTCACAGCTTGCGTGCCCACTATACCGTTTGTACAGAATAGAAATTGCTTCGAAATCATGTGGCAGGGTGGATTTTTCTATTTTGTTCTTCGTAATGTGAAAAGTTATTTAAGATCGTGCTGCAGTAAGAAATGGTTCTGTTTTCATCTACCTGTCAAGCTCTAACTCAAGCTCTCGAGTTTTTAGTTTTTCTCCTAGATCCACTGGTGGAATCATAAACTTGACTTGAATGCTGCCTTCTAATGCTATCCTTATGCAAGGCTGTTGCTGAATAAATGGAAGCTGCCAGTCTTGGCAGACCAAAAAACAAAATAGGCTTTTGTTCACATGAAAAATATCTTTGTCAATAGCTTTTCTTCATAACTACTGCAACTCTTCCCTTTAAGGCATAAACCAAGTTCAGCCACAGTATAAGACTGCTGAAATCAATTCCTGTCTATAAATTCACACCTTTTTGCAAAATTGGTGACATGTTTTCTCTTTATCTACTCAGTGGTTCCCATTGTAAAAAAGGCAAATTTTCTGACAACTCATCAATCCTTAGAGGGTGGGCAACCCACTTATAGCTTTTCCTGAGATACAGCAAGGACTTTCCTTCCCTCACCATACAGTCTCCTTCAGTGGGTTGTTGAGACACCATAATGGTCAAGTTATTGGAAGTTAACACATCTTCCCTCAGGCATGTAATTGGGTAGAAAGTGCACAGTTAACAGTCCTAAATGAGCTGATGAACCTGGTTATCTATGATCTAACACACCACAGAATGTCCAATTAAATCTGTCCCAAAACATCAGATTTCTCAATCAAATTGTTATTCTGGACCATGTTACTAAAGCATCTCACTGTTTGAATGTCAGCATTGCTGCACAATTATCTCTGCTGCAATTTTAAAATTTATTCTACTCAACATTTTTCTTGTACTGGAGCTAGAAGTTAAAGATGCAAAAGGCTTTTTGTGCCATGGCTTAGATGGGGTACTACAATCTCTCATCTGTCAGCTCTAACCCTGCAAAAGTAACCTGTTGGTCTGTACAAGGAGGTGCTTGGTAGCACTGGTAGCCTCATTTCCAGCCATGTAACAGAGACTGGAGATTTTGATCAAAAAACTTAAATCTCTTCCTGTATTCTGATTTATCCACCAGGTGGATGGAAGAGGTGACCCTTATAATCTTCTTTAAGAAGAACAGTTGTAAAGTGCACTTTACTTCTCTAGCTGATCGTTCCCATAAACTAGTGTACAGCCTTCATTTTCATTAATGGTGACACACATGGTGCAGTGAATGGATGCAAGAGGGGAGGGATTCTCTTTCCTATATGCGTCCCTTTTATGTCTTTTGCTTTGCAGAGAGAAACTCGCAAGAAAAAAACAGCAGTTCTTTTACAGGCCTTTCTTAGAAGACAGTTGCCAGGAGCGAAGGAATTACTGAAATGCCAGATTAGACTGCTGGTGTTCATTATCAGATTCAGTGGCAGCCACTACCTTTTCTTTTTAAAGGAAGCTGAAACATCACACAAAACGCCTGTCTAATTGTGCAGCAATGTACAGAAATTAGCTGTGGTGGAAATTTCTTTCTGACCCTCACGTGTTTGGCGTTGTGCCATGGAGCATGAGATTTGCTTATCCTAAATATAACCGAATGCTAGTCATAAATTTATTTGGCACTTTTTTTTCCCCTTAATTTACTTGCAAGTATTGGACTTGCAAGTTTCTCTGGTTGAGATTTCCATAGTCTGACTATAAATAAAGGTTTTTGTAAAGCTCAATTTGGATATAGAATGTGTGCCTAAGATGTCAAAAGGAGTTAATATTAGACATTTAGAAGCCAAATAAGTTGTAGAATCTGTGGATGTATGTGTGTGTATTTACTTGTTTTAAAATGGGACAGAGGAAAATTTTGCAAATTTCAAATCTGCAGAAAGCATGGGGCCAACCTTGGGCTCTCGTCTGAGGCAGCAGTGCTCCATAGGGTGGCACACATTCTGTGAGACACATGGCTGAAAGCACTGGCCCTGTGGGCTCCTCTCCAGCAGCTGCAGGAGGCACGGGTCGAGTACAGGGATGCCCCCAAACAGGGCATGCTGCAAACAATGCAGTCTCACTCTAACTTGTAACAAATTAAATTCTGCAGAATTAGGGTATATTTGGTTGTCATGAGAAGTGACCTCCTAGAAGACAGAAGATACCCAAAACTATAGGTAGACCTGCATTGGAAGAGCTCATGGCCTTGAGCGTAATGCAGGGTGATACTAACACCTCTGAAATGTTCCTCAGAAGTTGGTTTCCTTCTCTTCTTGTCTCCATTATGGCAGTGCTAGGGACTTCAGACAATGCTGTATTTGTGAAGCAGGCATTCTCCCTGCACTAAGCACATTTTTTAAATAAACCTGAAGAAAAAACCTCAGTGGGAAAAGGGAAAGGGAACACTATGTATCCTATTCCATTCAATTACCGCCAGGGGAAAGCAGAGGGAAAGACAACCTTAAGAAGTCATCTAGCCTGTCCTCCCGAAGGCAGTGGGTACCATCTCTTAATTTGATACACAATGAACAGAAATTAAATGGGCTGAAGGATTTTTTTTTCCTCCTCCAGGACATACCAAAAAGCACTCGTTTTCACTTCATGTGGTTTAAAGCTGATTTTTAGGCCTCTTCATTGCAAATGGTTGATGTATTTTGTTGATCAAAATCACCAGTCATTTTCATTTTAAAATAATGGCATATCAAAAAACAATTTTTCCTCCTCAAAAGACAATTTTAAAAGATCAATCTTCATTCACTTTCATAAAATGTTTTAAATCAATGATGTGAAAAATAACTGCTCTGCATTTTTCTGTATAGTAGATCTAAGCTCAGCCCTTTCCTGTTTCTGTTTACAATTGCCTTTAGCTGTGTTTTTGGAAAGATTTTTGTTTTTCTTTTATAAAATTATCTGTTGCTATTTTACCCTTGTCCAGCGGTATTTGTCTATATAGTTAACTTATGCCTTTTACGCCTCTGAATTTCTTTGCATTTTCATGTCTTTCTTTTCTATTTGCATTTAAACTAGCTTAAAGTTTTTGCCCTCTTTAATTCCTTAACTTGTGCCATTTTATTGCCATGATTAAGTAGCTGTCCCTAGGCAGCAGCAAAGAAAATGTGAGCTTTCCCATCACATTCACTTATCTGGTAGTTGCTGGAATTAAGATTAATTATAGTTGTCAGCGCATAACTAAAATCACAAATGTCAATTTCCTCTTTTCACGTTTTTTGCTGTCAGAATAAATTGCATAATCATCACTTAATACCAAGCTCTTGTTTCCCTAATAATATGCTGCAGCCAAACGTTTACCAAAGGGAGCCCAAGGAAAACACACGAAACCTGAGAGGGTAAATACAACATGGGAAAGCACAACTGCGATAAGGCTGGTGCCACAGCTGGAAAGAAACCTTCACAGGGACTCCAGAATTTAACCTTGCTGGCAGTATGTCCACGGGCTACAGCGGTGGGCTTTGCTCTGTTGGGAGTGATTGCTTAGAGAATGAACACCTTGGGAGATGACCCATGGTACATCTCTTCCTAGAAAAATGGCCAGCAGTCAGCCAGAAGTTTTCATAGGTCTTTGCCAGGGAGGGGTTCTGCAGGTCCAGGAAGAGATCTGGGCTGGAAATGCCTGACTGCAGCCCACATCTTCAATGCGAGCAGTTAGTGAGAGCCCTGCTTTGAATACTTGCTCTCACCACCTTCCCAACATCTCAGTGTGCCTGACACCAGATTTGGTCTCCTGCAGGTTTGTGTCACTTTGGATTTGACAAATTAGAACGTATCTGTTAGAACATATCTGTAACAGACTGCCCTGTCAGCCTGTCCTGTGGCTCATGTTCTTGCTGTACAAACTCACCTCCTAAGCATGTAGCTAGATCCTAGCCCATGGATGTAAATGGGGAAGCTTATTTACGAGTTAGGATCCCAGATACAGCATCAACACACAATCCATTTTGTTGCCCTAAACCCCTTCCTGATCCCATCCTACATACTGATGTCAACCTGAAATACGGTCTTCTCTTTTTATCTCCCTTAAAAACAAACAAAAACAAAAACAACTTCATAGATTTACCATTAAAAGAAATTTTAAAATATATTTCAAAGAGAAAACTCGGAATTTCTTTTATGAAAACTCTGTATTTTAGCTTCCAGCTCTTAAGCTGGAAGTATAATAATATATTAAAGTTTGAGTATACTCAAATCTTGACTCATATTTGTTATTCCTTTCATTTTCCTAATGCTTTCTAAGTGAATTTCCCATTAAAAAAATTAATTCTAGTATCAAATTCATTCAGAGAGTTCAGCACTACAAAGCAAGAGAAATATATAACTTCTGACCTAGTATATCAGTACTAGGCTTGTGTGCAAACCAGAATGAAAAAAACCACTGTAGTCCAGGCCGTTTGGTAAAGTTACTGTTTCCTTTCCAGTTCCTTGGTTTAAATGGATTTTTAAAAATCAATTGCCATTACTGGTCTTTATTTTTAGATCAGGTTGTTTGGCTTTTTTTATTGTTGTCTGCTGTCTTGAGAAGCTCAAAGCACCTAATTTCAGGAACTATATGCAGGAATTTATAGGTGTGCTTACAGATGCCTGCTGTTTAAAAAACTGGCCCTATAAAGGGACTTTGCTCAGCTTCTGACATTTGGGAAGATCTTTGACATCCAAAATACAGGAAACCTCCAAAACTCACTGTCCTCAGGAGAGCCTGTTCTTCAGAGCAGACATGCAGGGCAAAGAATCAGAGCACAGGAGCTGGTGAAGGATTTGCAGGAGGGAATAAGATGCCCTGGAGGCACTGCAGCAACAGGAGCACCTGGCCCTGTTGTGGGCCCATGCCCCTCACCTCTCAGCAGCAAGGCATTCTGCAGCTCTTCAGCTGCAGGGTGACCACCCTGAAAATGTGTGGCTAAATTGCTGCACATTCCATTGCATGCAGAAAAATCCCCACATCTTGTAAAACCAGATACTTAAAACTCTTGAATGGAGTTCAGTGTCATCCTTGGCTCCTGCAGGTGTGACAGCTCTTCTTCAGAAACACAGAGCAAAGGAGCCCATAGCAGAGGTACTGGGTGCCAGATGCCTTGTTTTCTTTCTGATTTGGCTGCCTTGGCTTTGTCCCAGACCCCTGTGAAGTGCTCTAGGAAGCTGGTATGCAAAAGGAGAGCGGGAGAAGAGCTAGGATGACACTTCCCAGTGCATGTGCTAACTTCAACTGCCAGCTTTGACTGCTTTCCCACAGACAGCACTCTTCCCAAGCCTTTCTCCCCAGTCTCCTAATCCTCTAGCCCTCTCTGAGGGCTGTGGTGTAGCCATGGCTCCAGCAGTGGTGAGACTGGGGAGCCAAGTATTTCCATCCCACTTTCCAACAAGCAGAGTTGCTTCCCTCCTGGCCCCCCATCTGCCTCACAGCCCATCAAACACATCCTTGTGATGAATGGAAAAGGCCAGAGATAAATAACTGAGTGATTCCAGCACTGGAGGAGCAGATCATGCAATTATTTGAATAGAGGCAGATTATCAAACAGTGTAAAAATTTGGCTTGATGTTTTTCCTATGGCTTCTTTTTTTCACAGAAAGCTGTATGCACGCTTTTGGGCATATGCCTACTGGCTGCAATGTCAGGATAGAGCAGGAACGCAGGAAGGATGTGCTTTCTCTCCTGCATTGTGTCAGAAGTACCAAGCTGCCAAAATAAAAAGGGGCCACATGAGATCCCACTGCTTCTTTTTGGGGCTTGATGGGGGCTCAGAGGCAGCAAAGCCTGATGTTACTTCACCCCTTAAAAAATGCAGAGTGGGTTTGGGACAAGAGATGTACCAGTAAAGGGACCAAGCAGCAGAAAGTGGGTTATTATTGCTCTCTTAATGAACTACTTCTCCAGGCAGCCTTGTCTAAGGGAATCATGGCTCCCTGAAGACAAACCTCCCTCCCATCATCCTCTTACTTGGATCACATACTTGAATAATATAATTCTTAGTTTGGTTTATTTTCTTTTTTAAAAAAGCTTTTCGTTTTTAATGCTGTCAAGCCAAAGCCTTCCGTAACAATGGAATCTGTCAATAGCCTCCAGATCTTCTCACACTTCCCACCAAAAGCTCTTTAAACATTTGTAATATCCAAAATTGTGATAATTAGCATTTTGCCCCTCTTGGATGATGTCATGTTCACTGACTGATATAGTAAGAGTGGCTCAGCAGGCTAGCTTTCCAGCTAGTGAGGAATTCTTTTCTATCGATAGGAATGATAATGTGTACTATAATCCTCTGCACTGCAAGACAGACCAAGGCTGGAGGCAGAGATGCTGTTCCCTGGCTGGAGAGCTTCCTTTTGTCATAATAGGGTAATCACTAGCCAAAATATGCTGCTACTAATTTTTTAGTGTTTCATGGATGCTGTTAAAATTTGTGAAAGGCTGGAGACTTGCATGTTTCTCTCTGTATTTCATCCTAATCTGAACGTTTCTAGCAAGCAAGCAATACAACACAACATCAGTGCTTTAATTTGCAAAAACACTTGCAAACCAGTTCCAGTATTTGTGACTGGCTGTTGATTAAAGTATGAATCCTAATCCTATTCCTACTCAATACAGAAGTGGTTTGTTTTCTCATATCGAGCATCAGCGGCACTATGGAGGGTCCTGGATCTCAGCTCTAGCTTCTCTGTAAGGCTGAGGGTAGCACACAGGCAGTGAACAGCAAGGGTTGCAGACACACAGCCTGGGAGCCATGAGAGCCAAGCTAGCAGGATGTAGGCCCCCCAGTACTGCCAGCTTGTGTGGACAGTTTTATGTGCCATTTCTCTGCCTCCTGCTTCACAGGAGGGATAAACAGTGTGTGAAAGGAGCTAAGAACACATTTTATATGAGCATCATGTGTTGTAGGAAACGTTTCTCTGCCATCTTCTAGCCTTGGTTCCTTTCTTAAGAAGTTAGGCACTCAAGAAAATTCCATCTTCTCCCTGGTCTGTATTTTCTAAGTGTGTGAAGACCCATATGAAGAGGTCATTAACCGACTAAAGGAGCACAATATTCCCAGCACATATTCACAGGGGAGGCAGATGGCTTCAGAGAGATGTGAGCAGATATAAGCCCAGTGGAGCTGTGGGGGCCTTTCCCAGCCAGAGGTGGCTGGGCTGGTGTTCCCTGGGCCCAACAAATGTGACCCCATGGCCCTTCGCTCACTTTTTAGTCAGATAGCTCTCTCTCCTCTGCTGCAGCTGAGGCTGTTCTGGCTCTGTCCTTCCTAGGGCACGTGACCCTCTGCCCCATCTCTTTGGGCTGCACATTTCGGTGGCTGCAGAGGCACTTATAAGATGGAAGCTTGCATGCTTTCTAAGCAGCCAAGTTCTGTGCCACCCCTCACACCTGGGCCTTGCCTTATATGAACAGACTTCTTCAGGGAAAAGGGCCTCCTATGCTGAGCACACTTTCTTTTTGAACGCAAGGGTTTTTTCTTGTACAGATGGGCTAAACACAAGGGAAAATATGTAATTTTTGTCAGCTCAAAGTCAAAGTTTTCTGTTTAGAAACAAGGGCTTTTACCAGTGAGTATTGATGTATACATCTTCATTTAATATGAGCACTAGAAAAACCTGTTCTGTTTTGGCTGAGGAGATACCAGGGAGATACTAAAGGTTGAATTAACTTTTTTTTTTTTTGCCTGGAGTTAAATCAATTCCAGACTCTATTAATTTGAGCAAATGCCCTTGGTCCCATTGCCTGGCCATCCAGAGCTATTGTATAACAACTAATTGGTCTATATGTCCCCTTCAATAAGGTGAGGCTGCCACAGACACGGGGCTCGTGGAGTCCCTAGGAGACTCCTGGCTGGGGGGAGCTGCGACACGAGGGGGGTTTAGTGCAGCCCCGCCATGTTGTGTTAACCTCTGCAGGCGGGGGCCTGCAGCAGCCCCCGGGGTGCGCACGCAGCTCCTTGGGAAGGGGACTGGGGTGAGGGGAGGCAGGAGGGTGAACAGTTCAGAGAGATTATGAACCAAAAGACAAATAAACACCGCCCCCAACCCCAAGCTCTGAGGATGGAGAGGGTTTAGCTGTGTGCGTTGGGATGGCCGAAGAGGGAAAGTGGGACTTAGGGTTCCAGGTGGGGGTGGGCTGGGCTGGAAGCAGCCAGGTAGCCATAGCCTGGCAGCAAAGACACGGAGGTGAGGAGTCAGTGAGAGGCCAGGAGAGCTGCCGAGCTGCTGCAGTGGAGGAGAAGGGTGCCTGGCCAGCCAAACCCAGCCCAAGGGCCTTGCTGTCACTGCCACAGACAGAACTGCCATGGCTCTGAGGGTGAGCAATAGCGGCCTCTGCTCACATGGGGATCGTGCTGAAAACTTATTTACCACTTCAGTGCGGGGAAACGTCCCCTCCAGATGTGGTGATGGGGCAACAGCAAGGAGGCTGAGCTGGTCTGGTGGCACAGGATGTGTCCCCCAAAGCCCCTCCTTGGGGCTGATCCCAGTGCCTGGGCCAAGGAACATGTGTAAGGGCATTAGGCCTGAGGGCTGCAGAGGGAGATCCCATGAATGAACTGGCCTGTTTAGCTCTTAACCTGAACAGGATTCCTTGTTAGAAAAGAGATTCTTGTGGAAGACTCTGCAGCTGTCCTGGCCCCAGGGAGGACAGCCCTTCTCTCCCAGCAGGACTGTGTTCTGTGAGGGCTTCAGCCTTCCCTCAGGAGATGCCAATGAGAGAACCAGGGCAAACACTTCAGCTGCAGGAGGGTTTCCTGATGGGGCTCTGGGGCCAGGTTTTGACTCACAGGTTTAATAATTGACACCAGGGGTCATTTTGGTTTCCTCGGGGCTTCACCCCCCTGTGAGCCTCCCTACCCAGCCTCCAGGGCCTGTGGACTTGGGCCAAAGTGGACTTAGGCCCAGCACTAGAAGAGGCCCCAGGGCACAGAGCAGGGCTTGCCAGCTGGTGCAGGGCTGGTACAGTGTCCCCATGTCCTTGTGCCGCAACACAATGAGAAGATGAATCTGGCACAGCCTTCAGCCCTTCAGTGCCGCCATTTCTTTACCTCAGACAAGAAACAAAGAGGAGAGATCTGCTGTCACTAACACAGGGGTGGACTGATGCTTTGTCCATCATGACGCTTGAAAGCACTGCTTTCTCCCGCATTTGAGCTACCCTGCCATGAATGTCCTTCATCAAATATGATAAATCTGCAATTAATAAATATCAGTCAGAGGAATAAAGATGTTATTAATTGGGGAAAAAAAATTAAGCTCCCCCATGAAGGATGGGGGGAGAGGAAGGCTGAGGGGAGAAAGGGTATGCCGAGAGGAAGTGGGTACGCCGAGAGCACAGGAAAAGGGAGAGCAGGAAAGGAGAGAGAGGGGACAGACAGTGTGAACAGCAGAAAGAAGAGGTGGGAGGAAGGGGCAGTGGGAGAAGATGAGACACAGGCACAAAGGAACAGATACCAAGGAGGACAAAGAGCGATGTGGGGTGGATGGAGGGAACGACATGAATGTGTTTGTCTGCAGAAGAATACACATTAATTCTTGGAATAAGCCAGTCCCTTAAATCACCGCCACAGGAGGGGAGCCATCCAAGGCTGGGGAGCCCCACGCACTCTGGGTGACAGGCCCATGGTCTTTCCTCAATAAGAGACTGAGCAGAGATGGGAAAGCTTGAAACGCTGTGCCTCCTCTGAGAGCTAACATTTCTCTCCCTCTTTCTTTTCTTTCTTGTCTTAAACTTGAGAAAATCAAAAAAGAAAGCAAGTAAAACAAAAGCTCCTTTGCCTTAATTAAATTACTCAGCCGCCCTCTGGGGTTGACACTGGGGATACATGAGGCTTTTGTGTAATATCTGGAGGAATTCTCCCGCCGCCTCCTGCCTCCCCCTGCCCCGTCCCGGGGACAGGCGGGAGGATTTCAAAGGGGAAGGGAAAGGAAGGGGGAGGGGGGTAAGCTAATAGGGATGGGAATTATTCTGTGATGGCTGGAGGGATAAGAGAAAAAAGGGAAGGAAAGTCGCTGCTGAAATTGAAAGCCGATTCCCTGCGCTGGCTCGAGGCAGTGCTCTGACCTGAGGTAACTGCCCTTTTGCCAGAGACACAGGCAAAGTTCAGGGCACAGTGAAAGCTGCATAAATATGAAGTCTTTATCAGGGGGATGATCCGCTGCCTCAGGACGTTCCTGCCTTCTTTGGACGCAGCGTGACGAGGCAAGGCCAGCTCTCCATGGCCACCAGCACCGGGCAGGGCTCAAGGCAGCCTGGCCCCACTGCTGTGTGGCTATGCAGGGGCAGCTGTGGGGCTGTGCCTGAGCAGGGATGATGCTGGCAGCTGAGCCAGGGCATCCTGCAAGCTCCAGAGAGCATCCCTACTGACCCAGGCAGCAACAGCATCATTCCACATCTGCAGCAGCAAGCTCCCTGGGTCCCAACAGAAGGTTAGCAGTGGGAAAACCAACTTCCATGAGCAGCAGGATTCATTCAGAGAGGGCACTGATGTTTTTTATCAGTATGTCCCCCATCCCTGTAGATGGGGATGTCCTGGAGTGGCTGCGGCAAATGCATGCTCTGCCAGAAGGATTGCTTTTATGCTGCTGCCATTGGTGGACTTGTTTGAGAGCTGTGGTTTTCCTAACCGGAATTGCCCATTGGCAAGATCCTACACTTTCCCCTCTGAAACCTGGGTGAAGTGAGCTTTGTTTCACACCTTCAGTTTGGTCTGAAAGAAGAAGCCATAGCTGTGCTTGAAAGAGAAAGGCACCCTTCATATTAAGAGTAGTCTGCAATGGTAGTTGAGTCCATGAGGGGCTTTCTGGATCCTTTCCACCATATCCCCACATATTGTCTGGGTCCCAAAGTCCCAACATCAGTTTTGATCAGTGGCTTTTGGGGTGGTAACTATGCTGTCTGGAACTGGGAGGTATAATCCATAAACAAGCGATGCAAACAGAAGGAGTGGAGACTGCATACCAGCAGCAGTTCCCTTTTACTTACTGTTGGGAAGGAATATTTCTGGGAACAAAGAACATCTGGGCTGTAGGCTGAACTGGGCTTTATATGATGAAGCTTGTAATACTGTCCCATCTGGAGAACAGCTCCAGTGAGCTCTGTGGGGAGATAAGAGACAGAGTCAACCATAAATCCACTCCTTTAAGCATGACAAGTGTGTGCCTCATATTCCAAAGAGAGGATGGAGAAAAGTAAGTGGAAACATTTTTCTCTGTGCTGAACACACGCAGAGCTCAAAAAAGGCCTGTCCCTCCATAGTGTGATGGGAAGTTGGTAAGCATGGAGCACCCCCAGGGTGCCAACAAGAACAGTCAAAGGCTTTTCCTGCAGTGACAGCTTCATTCCCGAGTGACAGGCCTGGCAGGGACGCTGGGGGATGCTGCCACACACACAAAGCCCCTGTGCAGTTGGAGCTGGAGGCAAATATCACTAGGGCAAGAGAAGGAACCACAGCTTTGGGGCTTCCACCTTGGTGGGGAAATTGGCCTCCCACTTCTCAGAGCTTCTCTGCTGTTTATTACTAACCATGATTTACAGCATTAATAACAGCAGCCTTGCAGATGTGGAAAGGCCAGGTGAGGAATCAGGCTGTGGGCGTGGGGGGAATGGTATCACTGTTAGGGAAAAAAAATTAAAAAGGTCTATTATTTCCCCAAGTGAGCTATCAAGGTTGAAATGAGCTCTTGCAGTTTGTACCCAATGGACTGGCAGCACATTTCAAATACACACCTTGCAGATGGCATGTGATGCTCCCTGCGGTGGTCTGCCTCCCCCACAGCAGTGCGGCCCCACGATCAGCCCACCCAGGTAACCTATGTCTGGTGAGCACCTGTGTCAGCCAGCTTGGCGGAAGGTATAAATACACCCTTGTGTTTATCTAGGATTTCCCACTTACAGCCTTTGGCTTTCAAATAGCCACCCACTTGAGAGAGACAAGCAGGCAGCATCCTTGCTTCTGTCCTCCAAATGTCTCCTGCAATTCCTTTTTCCCTCTTTCTTCCCATGATTTTCCAGATTGGGTTGATTGATTACAATATTTGAGTCTCTCTGCGAGTTCTTTTTGCTGTATTTAAAGAAGTAAATGATTTTAATCCACATCCAGATCTTTTGCGGATAGTCTGCCACTGTTCATAAAGAAAAATCATTTGCAGGGCTGCAAAACAGCCCATTGCATGGCACAATGCCTAGCGCAGAGATAAACTGCCCTGCTCCCTGCTCCAAGAATCCTCCAATCAGAAAGCACAGGAGACATGACTCACTTGGATGGTGGAGGCCAAAACAAGGAGAGAAGTGAAGCTGGAGGAGGAATGCCTGGGCCTGGGGTAGGCACTGGTGCACTGCTCCTTCTTCAGCCTGTGTCAGGAAGGATCAGTCCCTTCTCATCCAGGGGCTGGTTGTGGCACACAGAGAGCAAGATGAGTTGCCAGCTTTTGAAAAAGAAAATGTCACAAGGAAGGGGCTTTAAGGGAGGACTACCCTTGAGAAGTTAGTCAGAGGTGGAATTTGGGGCAGACACATGAACAATGCCATAAGGCCTGTATCATGATGATGCCTTTTGTGCCTTTGTGCACATTGTCTCTGTGCCATTTATTAAAGCCATCTAGCCATGCCTGGACCCACAGGAATGGAAAACTCAGCTTGCATATCTGCCTGAAGTGAAAGCCCTCATTTATTTATGTCCCAGAATGTGCTGCCTGGATCTTGCACCCCAGGTTGACAATAATTCAAGCACCACTTATCTTGGCTTTTAGCTGCTAAAAAGCAGGGTTTAGTATAAAATGAGATTTGTGCTGGCCCATGACAGAGGTGTTATTTTCATTCACTATTCCCTAAACTATATTTTCCTATAGAAAAATGGGAAAAAAGGATAGGTAAGAGGAGAATGAGGAAATATACTTCTTCCCCATATAATGTTGTCCTCATCTGATCCGTACCCCACCTTAGTTCTTCCTTCTGCCGTCTCTCCTCAGTCCATGGCAAAAACATCAAAGATTTTTCTAGGAGCTGGCTTGTGTATGTATGTGTCTGTGTCAAAGGGAGAGAGGGAGACCATTTCAGACACAGGTTATTTATTAGAGGTTTAATATTGCTCCATATAGAAATTAAATGGAACAGCATTCAGACGTGCCATTAAAATTTACTGCTTCTTGCTATTTAAAACCCACATAATCATTTCAAGTAACATTGATTAAGGTCTTGCAAGAAATGAAAAAAACCCAACCAAGTCAACCCAGGCATCACCACAATGTCTCCACCTATTAGCTGCTTTATTAACACAAGTCTGGAAGCAGGAATGCCTTATGTTAAATTTATTTATTTTCCATTTACACATCACTTTTCTGTTGGGTTTCTTTTCTAAATCATTTGCATGATAACCACTTCCTTCTTGACAGACTGCCTGATTGGATGGTATTTAATATTTCACTGATATAAACATGCTCATTTCTCCAAAGGTGTGATTTTTTTTTCCTTTAAAAATTTCACTTTTGTATTTTCTTCTTAACTTACTCTTTCTGGAGTGAATGTGCCTGAATGCACATATGTTCAAATGCATGCACATGAAACACACAGTCTGTCTCCCTCTTCCCTTTCTATTTCTTTTATTTGCACACATAAATATACCTCCTCCCAGCACTTCTTTATTTATATGCACTCCTAGATGTATGTTCATATATGCAAGTGCATGTGAAAAACTTATTGTTTTCAAACCAGGTTGGACTCTTTTCATTGTCCATGCCTTGAAACACAGGATAATTTTTACAAACCACTTAAAATCTGGATTTTTGGACTGTTTTATTTGTGGGTTTGCAGATGAATTAATAAGAAGGCAGGAAAGCTATATTTGGAAATATGGTAAATGTATATATGCTACAATTCTTGATCCTGGTGTTCAAATTACAACAGGTTGCTTTGGATCAACATTTAATCTCCTTAGCTGGAGTCCTTTGGTAGCGCCAAATGAGAAGGCCATGATTGTGCGATGGGTTCAGCCCTGAAACTCAGGAAAAGCTAGGCATGGTGGTGACTTTGAAAATCATGCTGGAGGCCAACTTTGTCATTCACATAATTATTATATCATATGCAGGTCCTTGTGAAGATCATCATATGGTGATCCAGAAATTGTGAGTTTGTTAAGGTAGATACATAAAGGCTGCATCTTACAATGTCTGGTTTACTTGCATTGCACAATTCAGGTGCAATGCAAAGTACTCCTGCCAGATAAACACCAGGATTTCTTTCACATGCATTCTGTCAGTATTAAGGCAAACACTCTTGGATTCACTGCCATCATGTAAGGCTGGAAGAGAAAAAAAGAGACTGCCCAGAAGTGCAAGATAAAAAAAGTAGCCTGGAGGAGGCTTTGAAGCATTATCCAGTCCAGCTTCCTATGCCAGGGGAAGGCAGGCTATTTCTGTGTCATTCCTGACAAACAGTTGTCCAACTCTTTCCATAGAAGTTGCAGCAGTAGAAGTTCTGCAGTTCCCTCAAGCACTTTGTGGCTATGCTTTGCTACCCTTACTCCTACCCTTACTTAAAAAGGTTTAATCCCAACATCTGTCTCAAAATCATCACCGCCACAGTCCTGCTCTGTGGTATTTATGTTCCAGTTGGACAGAAGAATTGGGAAGAGCATTTGGAGACAGGCAGGAATTGAAAAATCAGAGATTCATCTTGACTGAAAGGCAGGAGGGGAGGTAGATAGACCTCAGGAAGGCTGCCCAGAGCAAGCTTTTCTTACAGAAGAGATAGGTGAAGTGCTGACAAGGTCTACAGTTCCCCTAAAATTAGCTTTAAAAGTCGTCACTGAAAGGAAGATAGCCTTTAGGATGGATTCTAGCTTGCATGAATAAGTAAAACTTCAAGGAGGTTAGATACAGAAAGGTAATAAGTAAGTGTTTTCCAAATGACTGCTGTTCCTCTATTGCTGGCATACGTTGCTTGAGAGCTAGAAAAAGGGGTGAGGAGGAGGCAGGTTACAAGTCAGCATTTCATTGCTCTCACTTGGGTTTTTTGGTGGGCTTTTTGAGGTTTTTTTTGTAACTTTGTTTCCAAATTTATAATCAACAAATTAAACCCTCATTTTGCCAGAAGTTGTCTTTTTTAATACGTAAGCTTGTCTGTTATTTCACTGATCTGAAGAGTGCACAGTAAGAACAGCTTCTACTTCCTCAGACATGGTCAGACAAGCAATAGATGCTGTTAGAAGACACTCTGGCTGAAGCCTCAGGAGTTTTGGAGTCATAGTATGTTGGGAAGCATTTCCTTGCAGGATGCACAAAGGAGTCTGATGGCTGGTTTATCCTGCCAGGTGTGACTTGAGGCCCTTTCAACAGGAGTGTCAGTGAGACAGCCCATGGGTGATGCATCCCACACCTTGCACAAGGTGGGTCACACATGACTGCCCCTTGAATGAGTGAAAACTAATCATGAAGAAGCTCAGTCAAGCTCACTTACCGCCTTGTCCTCCCCTGACTTTCTCTCTAGCCTGGTCTTTGCTTTTTCTCAAACATGGATTGTATTGACTCTCTCCTAACCTAAGTAGAAACATGTGCTTTATCCAGCATATTGATCTGGTTTACAGAAAAAAAAAATCTTTTAGAAAATATGGAAGCCTGCAATGCTGGAGTCCTCTTCACTTCCCCATTGGAGTGAGTGACCTCCTGCCTTGGTTTCTCTAGTGACTAACAAAACAGAAGGTGTAGACTGGGGACAAGGCAGCTACTCAGGACTGACTGATGCTAGTCCAAGGTGTGTTATTCATCTCAGCCTCCTTTCATTTGTCTGCACTCAGTAGAGCAAAATAGCAGTGCTACAGCTTGTATCATGATAGGTATTAACAACGTGATGCCTCAGCACCACAGCTGGAACACCAGCAGGTAATTTGGTGATTATTTGTCCTGCTAAATGGCACTGTCTTTCAATGACATTGCATTATGACTGCTCATTTTTAGCATACAGCCTCCTCTACAACCTCAGCTTCTCAGATATAGGTCAGGTGAGACTCCATGGATGATGGGATAGATGGCAGCACTGATAGAAGATTATCTGCTGGGCCAACAGTGTGACAATACCATCATGAGGACTTTCTTTATGGAGAATTCTGATCACCACATCTCCATAATAGCAGATACAAAAATACTTTGGTAACATCTTCACCTGTTAGAAAAAAAATTGCCCTTCTTCTCACCAACTCTTCCTCAGAGATCATTTTGTTTAACGAGATAAAAATTTCAAACATACGTATTTTAAAATGCATATTCAATACATTTCTCTCCCACCTCTTTTTTTCTCTGAAGCTTGACCCATGGGAATAGCGCATTGATCCATGGATTACACTTAGTAACCTTGGCTAGCAATTGTGCCTTGAGTGCCAAGATAACCAGGTCAAAGAGGGAAAAGCATGAATATTAAAAAAAACAATGTTTGACTGACAAAAACATTTTTGAAGAGATGTGCAGGGTAAGGGGAAGTGAGGAAGAGAGCCCTGGTTTACACTGAAATAATCTGTTATATAATTTAACATTGTAACTTGGTTTTGCTTCACCACCCACTGTTTTGCCCAGATGGAATATCCTGAGGAGGGTATTTAATACTTTGAGTCCCTGGAGAGCTCTGGGCCTAATGCTGATGGGAACAGACATCTGTCTGCTGCTGAGTCCCCACTGCCACTCAGCGTGCAAGACACAGGAGCTGGTGCCATGAGAAGACTCTTTTGCCCCATGAGCCAAAGCAAGGGCAACACCAGCTCTTCTTTCTGTACCTTCCTCAGCCTTCTTTATTTGACAGCTCCCTTCCTAAGGAAGAGCTCACGGGGCATTTTCTGAAGAAACTCATATGCACAACACCCCTTAGAAAGCTCTGGTTTTGTCAGAACAATTTCAGTTCCAGAAAAGGACTAATTTCAAAGCCTCTTCTGGTCTGAAGACCAGAACTCTGAGGAGAAGAAATGGTCGTCCTCTCTTCTTTTGGCATCTCCAGCAGGAAACAGTAGGGGTTGTCCCACAGTTCATTGATACAAAAGCAAAGTGAAAATCCAAGAGAAACATTTTGGTTGACCAAATCTCTGTTTGGTTTTCCTGTGGACTATAGGCATGCAGAGATAACAGAGAGCTTCCTCACCTCAGGACAGAAGAGCAGAGCCTGTCCATGGCTGGTACCCAGACATCCTTCCCCAGAGACCCAGGAAACCTTGGCAGAAGCAATCCTTTGCTCTGGAGCATTCCTGATACTGACTTTTCAAGAGCATTTAAAGAACCATTGTTTCACCAGCATGTGAAGCCAAAGCTATTGCCAGACTGGAGGGCTTTGTATTATTTTACATTCAGAAATGCTTTTGCCTTTACTGTGAGCTCTACATCACTTTCCCTTTGACTTCCTGCACACGTATACAAGGACCCACTGCAGAATCACAGGTCAAGGAAAGAAGTGTGATACTGCCTTGAAGCAGTAGAAGCCAGTCCATTGTTTTGTTCAGAGGGTTGAAATAGGACTTAAGTGATGCTTTTGGTTTTCCTAAGTTTTGTTGTACAGACAGAGTGTTCATGATTGGAATATGGTACAGGTACTTGGCTCTGCGTGTGTATTGCGTGTATATACATACGCTTCCTGGGAGACTTCTCAGTCAGAGGCAGGGAGTGAATGGGAATTGGATTAACTATTTTCAGTCTCTAAATTGCCACACCCCACAGGAGTCTAGGAGACTATTAAGAAATCTTGCAATACTGGATAACCAGGTGCTCTCATGCAGCAATTTCCAAGCACTAACAAGAAAAATAACAGAGTAGCCAGGCATGGCCTGCCCAAAGCTCTGCCAGCCCAGCATCCTGTCAATGTAGAGATGCAATGCAAGAACAAGGAAACCTACAGTAAAGGTTATAAATTTTATTGGTATGGTGAAGAACTGACATTTTGTAAGCACATGAAGAAATCTGTATCTTACTCCAACTAACCTAGTCAACTAAATCAGCATTATTTGGAATTCCTAATTTTCTCCTGCAGGGGAGGAAGGGCAGGAATTACGCTTCTGACTACATTACTGATGTAGTAAAAAGGGGCAACAACATTGAGGCAAAATAGTTCAGGGAAAGCTAGAGACCGGGAATATGTTTCTGTGAGAACAAGTAATTATTACAGTACATTTTAAGAGCCTAAAAAGGTTTGCTTAATAAAGGTGTTGTACACTTGGTGCTGTGAGTTTAAGAAAAATACTGATTTGACTTAATGGTTTTCCACATCCTACTTATTTCATCATACCTTTTCATTTATTAAAATGATGAGATTCTCTTTTTTTCTCTCAATAGGATTGTGAAAATTCCTCAGTAATGTTGAGATAGGATCAAGGCATTTGCAGCTTCACCAATATCAAATCTTGACATCTGTCTTTCCAAGTGCATCAGTCAGCAACACGAAAGTTAAAAAAGTTGTCATAACACAACACAAACAAGTTTGCAAAGTAGTCAGTCTGTGAGCTCTGATAACCCTTGGTGGTGCAGAAGGATCTCCAGACATTCCAGGACTGCAATCTTTTGTACATTAAAATGCCAATTGCCATTGAGCTTGACAATAAACTTGGCTGAATAACCCAGACCTCATTTCAACCCACAGATCTTGGATCTCCAAATGACCGCATGCCAGATTTACATCTGTTTCCTCTATGGGGAATGTGGAGTCCTTTTCAAACTCTTTGAGCTTAGTTTTTCTTCTCCTCTTGGCTTTGCTGCCAGATGATAAAGATTTAATTCTTTTATTACCATTACAATCCATCTGGTTTTGAGCACAGAAGCAAGCTGAGCTTTCAGAGTAGCTTCTGTTCCTATGAGAAAATGAAATGTTTTCACCTATCCTAGTCTGTGTCTCTCTTGGGCACAAAATGGTGGGGGTTATCCTTGCTCTCCCCGTTCCCCATATCTCACCTGTATTACAACATGGACCTGAAAATACATAAGAATGGCTCTTCTTCCCTTCATTCTTCAGCCCAGGGGATTCTAACATGGAAAGCTTCCATTTTATCTTCAGTCTGAGTTTATGCTTGGTTTGGTTTAGAGTGGTATGAGGATAGAGAGTAGTCCTGAGTACCAGTGCTCAATTGCCACAAAGAAAACAGTTCTACCATTCCCTCAGGTTGCCTCAGCTTCTTACTAACTTCCTCTACAATCTAGTGACAATATATTGATTTGGAGGCAAAACTTGTGCTTGCTACAGGTATAATGGGCTTTCTTTTCATGAGAACAAGGGTATTAGCTCTGCTGATGCATATTGCTGCTGTCTAAATTTCTTCTGCAGCGCAGGCAAAGCATAGGCTATTATTAACTCCTTTTGTGCGTTGTTGGATAAAATATTACATCCCAAAGCTGGCTTTTTTCCGCTGATGTCTGAAATGGCCAAAGTATTTCCCTTGCCCTCTGTTTCTAAGGCCTCTGTGATTTCTGGATGAAAGCTCCTAGACATATGTGAGTTAATTAATCTTATCAAACCAAATTGTTCAGTCATCTTCTCACTCATCAGTTGTGCACCTCTCTGTGGAATATCAAACTTTCTTCACTTTCTGGTACAGCTCCAGGGGCAGCATTTCTCTAGAATAAGAGCACACAACATTTTAAGGATTTACATTGAGTTTTCCCTGGTATTTGCAATGCCTAATATTACAGGCCTCTGTAACCAATGACAGGACTATGGGAGACTTCAGTGCATTTATTCCATAGTAATCAAACATGCCAGAGATCTAGAAATTCTGATATTAATAATGAGCAAAGTGTATGGAACAAAACATAGTCAGATGTTTCTGATGAGATATCACTGCTTCACAAATGCAGCCAAGCAGTGTGTGGTTTTACCTTCCAGTTCATATGCCCATTTCATCCATAGCTGTAGAACTTTCTGTAAGCAGAGTTGATACTGAGGGTTAAAGGTCACAACTAAAAACCCAGACACTTCTCTGACCAGGCTGCAAAAGCAATAAAGAGTCAAAACATGAGAAAAACCTTCTCAGCTCACAGCTTACCTGCTCCAGGGGTTTGCTAGAGTTGGATTGAGGGGATAAAAGAGAGTGGGAGAGACCCAGGACTGGGGCTCAGAGCTGGAAAAAGAAACAACAGTGAAAAGGTCAATGTTCAAATGATGGTATCACATCCTCCTTTCATCCCTGCAGTTCACACGAAGGCCGGGATCCTTGCTTTGCTTTACTTTGGGGAAAACTCTTGCTTTATTTGTTCATGTTGAACTGCTATCAGAGCTCAATGTCTCAGTGTTGTGTTTTAATAACATCAGTTTCCCTGGACCAGATACATATGAAGTCGGTTAGACGATTCTATAAACAATGGATCCAAGTCACGCAATGCAACATTTCTGATTGCAAGATAACCTTTCTAAGGGCGAAGTTAGAGAGGTGAGGGGTTGGATTCCTCAGCCAGGCACGAAGGGAGACCTTCAGTGTTCAGAGTTGCTCCAGTGGGACAAGGTTCATCTCCTCTCCTTTTGGGGGAACAGCTCCCTGGTTTGTTTTTCTACTCCCAGTCAGCACACTGGGTGACTTTTCTGAATTTTGGCTGCCTGGAGCATACTTTGTTGACAGTTCATTTAAGGAGATCTGCACAGAATATTTTCTTTGAAATCAGTTGAGTAGAGGAGTTACACTGAAGTTTTAGTGAGTGCTTCATTTTTATTTTGGAGTTTAAAATAAAGCAACACTTGTGGGAAGATGTTTCCAAACCAAGAAATGGGAAGGTTCATTGAACATAGTATGGGAAAGGTCAGAAAGGAAGAGAGAAGGACAGAATCAGCCAGATGGAGATTTTGGAAAAGCTTCTCTCAATTTCTTGTATTTATAGTTATTTGTTGATGAAGATACTAGTTTCTAACATCTATTTTAATCCAATATGAAATGTATGTAAGGTTTGATTTTTCTTTTTCTTTCTTTAGTACCTTACAAAAGGGAAAACCTCAAATGATCAACCTGTAGCTTTACCTTCACTAGTTGATGAGCGTGATTACCACCACTTGTGAAGGAGTCTGGCCTTCGCATTTATAAACAACACCAGTTGGCACCTACAAATACTCTAACTGTGTGTCCCAGCATGAGATCCATTCCTACACTTCGGAGAATTCTTCTCTGGAGATTTTTGTGTTCTTTTTACTGTATAGCCACACATGAGCTGAGTACAGAGACATGCAGGCTTTTTTTTTTCCTGTGGCAAAGTTTATGTGCAAGTCTACATAGATCATGAGATGCTGATGTAGTTTTGTTCATGATTCAAGTCCTCATCTGATGGTGTTAACTTCAGATATATTTGTTGACTGTAAATCACAGTGAAAACAACCCTTCATTGCAGATAATTAAGTGGTTCTCAAAGTGGGCATGGACTTTCTTCTTTGGGTACCAGGAGGAGTCTTGACATTATGGCATAGGGCTTCATCCTTCCTGTGGTCTGATTAACTCTCTCTTCATGAGTTCAGAGGAGACTGGATAGGGGAAGTTGGTTCAGTTCATAAAGTTTGAGATTTAGGTCTTCAGCTTAATCCTAAAGTGTAAATGTTCAGACCAGACATGACACTTGTAATCCATTCTTTTATTGGTTATAACTCATAAATAATTTAAGCAGATCTTCAACCCAACCTGCATCTCCATAAATCTCATCAATTGTAGCAGGTGTTATCCAAGTTTCATTCAGGGAGCAACTTCATTCGTCTAAACGAATGGGGCATCAAGCGGAGGCTAGACGGCAAATTCAAGTTGTTAGTCTCTCCCAACACCCTCTAAAACAAACTCTCATTCACTTTCACAACAAGAAGATCTTGCAACAGACACCTGGAAGGGTTTCTCAGTTCAATAGATGGTCTGGAGTAGGATTACAACCACAGAGTATTCCAGACTCTGAGTTACCAACTTCATGTTTGGCTGACAAATCTGTCTGTGGAGCAACCATCTGATTCTGCCAGGCGTGGTGACAATTGCAATATTTCTTTGCAGGCAAGGCACCAATTTGCTGCAGTAGCACATGGATGCAAGTGACTGTCTGCTGCATTTTATCAGCTTCTACTTTATGTTGTAGAGAACGAGCTCATATTGCTCAATAGTCAGGATTCACATAACTACTCTGGCTGCAATGGATTATCAGGCAGTCCTGTGCATAGAGAGTCAAAAGAGAACACAGTTCTAGCTGCACAGACTGGGCTGCTGTATTGTAGATGAGTGATTATGCTACTAATGTCAATCACCAGCCCATCCCTTTGTGCATATAGCTGTCTGTCTGCTTTTCCACACAGAAAAGGAGCTAACATCTCACATATGTTTGTGGAAGACTTGTTTAATTAAGCAAAAGTTAATTGACATAATGAGAGTTCATTTACAGTTTACAGTGGCTTATGCATATACATGTAAAGCTGGATTTTAGAAAAGGCTCTGGCTGAATATCCTGGGGGTCTGGATTCAATTCTCAGCTTTGCTTCCTGTTCAAACCTAGGCCAATCACGCAAGGACAGATCTGTGAGGTATCAAGGTATTTGATTCCTAAATGTTTATTGATTTCTTCTCTAATCAGGCCTATGGTGCCTTTCTGCCTCATTTTATCCACCTGTAAAAGGGAGATAATTAAGGGTCTCTTCACACACTGTGGCTGGAGCATTTGTTTCAAGCAAAGGATACTTCTGACTGGGCCTCTGTACAGCAGCAAGAGATTGGATCTTGATCTCAGTTATGATCTTTTGAGTACTACTGTGCTGTGAATAAAAATAGCCCCTAGTGCAGAGACAGTGACATACATACTGACACTTAAACTAGCACACACTCTTTTTGTTTGTTTGTTACTTAATTTTGTGAGTGGATTGTTTTTTTTCTTGGAATACTTGTTGTATATTCCCCCCAGCTATGATACTCTGCTCCAACTGCAATGTTTAACAATGAGAAGATCCCTGACCTTTTGTCCTGACCTAATATTAACTGAGTGGATTATTTTAACAAGAGGAAAAGTAAGTTTTCCCACTTCCTTCTCAGTTTAAGCCTTGTGTGAGAGTCATGGTCTCTGTTGAGCTCTTCCTTTTCTGTTACTTACTTTTTCTCCTCCCAGCTTTTTGCTGAGCCAAATAGACTTTTCCACATGGCATTAGGCTCCATTAGTTTAATTTTTTTTCGTATAAACCAGTATCCAGCATTGGCAGTGAGCATTAATTATTGCCTCAATTATGACACGCAATGTTTTTTTGGGTAAAATGAAAGTCACCATCATCAAGAATTCATGACCAGCTCTCTCAGCAAGGATCAGTAATCTGTGGGGTAGACATTTTGGAAAGGTACTTTACTCCATAAGTCATTGTATTGATTAAAAAGGGGGCTAGCTGTGTTAAAAACAAAACATTCTGTAGCTTTTCCAAGTTAATTATTCAACCACAGAGGCATTCTACCACCCAAGAACTGCAGTCACTTTCTTCTTGAATTCTAAAGGAAATGGCTTTTCAGTTACTTTACGCTGGCCATCTCCTGGGTCGGAGTGGCCAAGACGAACTATAAAAGCTCAGCACAAAATGTCTTGCCCAGGAGGACTCTCATTGCCACCTGTTTTTTCCCGTTTCTTTGCCAATATATTTGGGGTGATCCACCATTCTCTGGTATTCAGCACATCCATCTTGATGTGGGAATTCCCAGGTTGTTTCCCCATATCAGGAAATGCCCCTGTATCCTATTTTTTACTAATGTGCTGAAGTCCCTGACCAGGCTGACATGCTCAACCCTATTTCATCCCTGACCTCCTTAAGCCTCTAGGAAGAAGAAAAAGCAGGTGCTACAGCAGGTTCAAATTTTTTTCCTGCTCCTTTTATCCCCAAAGGGTTTTAAAGAAGTGGCCGAGCTGTTCCTCAGCAGGGACCTGGCCTGCTGTTCAGTCCTGCTGGATTTCAAGCTCTTCTTGCCAGGCTGCCCTGGTGCTGGTTCAAACACATGTCATCACATGCAATATGGACACAATACCCTCATTCCTACGGGCTCCAGGACCCAGCAGAAGAAAGCGCAGGCAGAAGATCAAACATGGAAGGAACAGAAGACAGAGGAGCTGTTGTTGTCGTCTGTGTCTGGAACAGAAAAATGAACACAAGGGAAGAGACAGGGTAGGGGGATAATTACTTTCATCCCAATTTTATTCCCACAATTCCCAACCACTTTTGAAGCCAATTTTCCTTTAATAAAATATACTATTAATGACTCAAGTAGAAGCCTTTTGTGCAAGACAATACCCAATGCTCCAGATGGAAATATTTTGTGTTCTGCACAATATACATGTATGCATGTTTATATACATAAATTGAGCTGTGAGCATAGCCTATATTACCCTATTTTTCAAACTGAGTAAGTTATTTCAAAATATGTTTAACATACTTCCTTTCTTTGAAACTAACTTTCATAGCTCTCCCTCCTCTTCTAGCTCTCCTTATCCCTTAAACACAAGCCGAACAGCAAGAACTATAACCCTTCATTTCTGGAAGCCATTCATTTGCTATTTCTGTTCATCACAGCTTCAGAATGAAGGAATTTAAAGAACTACTGATGCCTTTGTTGGCATATATATCCAATATTGTCTTTCAGGCAGTTTAGACACATCCTCCTTCTCTTTCTTCTTTAACAGCCTGTCAACGAAATAGGCCTAATTAGTTTATTGTGGGTTTTTGTGTGAAGAAGTTATTGAGGGAGCGCCAAGTCAAAAAGTCAAACACAAACTGATTAATTTTCACAATGCACCCCTCTGAGGTGGGGAAGTTCTGACAAATCCACTGGATGTTCACAGTTATCCCGTGCTCTGCTCACGGAGGCTGGGAGCCATATGGAGAACAGACCACTGGCACCACACTTCCCACTTCCCAAAGCTCACACCCCGGGTGCTGGGGCTGATGCTGAACTTTGATGCCCACTGGGAGCTCAACTAATCAGACCTGTCATTTCCTCTTCTCCCTCTACCAAATGGAGACACCTCATGACAGCCATTCCTTGAGGTCAACTTTCTGGGCACAGCAGAATACGCACATCTTAGGATGTGACACCATAGTTTATTGGCTCACCGAATAGATAGCTGGGGATCAATAATCCATTAGGGTAAGCATCAGCGTGCCCATCACCCTGACAGGGCACCCAGAGTCCTGTCTGACCAGGCAGGCACCAGTCAGGAGCAGCTGGGTTGGCCTCTGCAACTCCTGGGAACTAACTCCTCTCATTGCTCCATTCTCATCTTCCCCTGGATTCACTGGCAGCAACAACACTGACTTCTCCACACAGGGACACTGCAATTCCTCACAAGCCTCTATAGGGTTTGGTTTTCTTTGCTAGTTTGTTGGTTTTGATTTGGTTTGGGTTTTTTTTCTTTTTTTTTTTCTTTTTCTTTTTTCTTTTTTTTTGTTGTTGGTTTGTTTTTTGGGTTTTTATGCTTTACTGTTTTCTGTTTCATGGTAGTGCTTTCCCTATTCAATCCTTGAGCTACGGATGAACCCATCTCAACAGTGCTTTCTCAGTAATTTTATGTTTCCTATCTGTCTACAGACTTTCTCATAGCTCTTCTTCAGCAGCCTGAATCAAGGTTATGAAGCTGTGTCATCTCAGAGCAGGGCTCTGCTCCTTGGTTCACAGGCAGCTGAATCTGGAGAGGGTTTACAGAAGGGAGCTACAAGGAAATGGCTGGGTGGGCTGGTGTTAAAGTCTGGCAGGAGACTGGGCTAGATTGGTGGCTTTTAGCTCAATGAAACTTCCAGAAAAAAGTTCATGAGCCACAGTGGTTCCCATTTCCAACCAAATACAAATTAGACTGACCTTTAAGGGTTTGCTTAGTGATTTGTAATGCTGCCCAATGCATTTGCTTGCTTTCTCAGATGCCAGCGAATATCAGGAAGGAGGAAGGTTTATTTCCCCCAATGGTTTTGTGAAACGCCTTGCAATGCCTTTCAGATCAGCAGTTGTTTGCCTGATCCTAAGCTAAGAAACACTGTCCTAAATGATTCCTAAGGTCCCCTCCAGCATTATTTTGTTTAATTCTGGAAACGCAGGACCTCTTGAATTTCTATCACTATTCTATTGCCACCAGCTACGTGTCTTCAGGCTCTCAGGACTATCTTTTGTCCCCTATTATGCTAGACAAATAGTTTCAATAAAACAGAATACTTATCCAGAAGGGAATTATTGTTCCTGCCACAAAAGGTTATTTGAAGTCACAGCTGCCACAGGGATGAGTTTGATGGCACTGCAACCTTCAAAGTCTTGAATTTATCTCACTTGAAGCTGTTTCCAGGTTAAAAGTTCCATGAACTTGTGCAGGTTGCAAGTCTAGACCTCCACCCACTCAAAAAAACCCACTTAAAACTCTAATTCTGTGACCTTTAGATTGTGTTTCAATAAAGCTATTCAGCCTCCTGTCTCTATCTCTGCTTAAAGAATTTTCTCCAATGAGGCATTTTTTACAGTTGCGTGCTTAGAACAGCATAAAAACAGACACTGAAGCAATATTAAGAAGCTATCACAACACATCCATTTCTAACAGCTTCTCTGAGCCAAAGTCTCGCCTTTCTTTGGTATAGAATATATAAATACATATTCAAACAGAGACTAGGAGGTGAGAGGAGAAGTTATTTCTGTGTTCAAGGAACTGACAAGTGACAACTGACCTTGAAGTCACCTACCTGAAGCTGTGGACCTCAGCCCATGTTTCCATAGGGGGCCCATCAACACACTGCTCTGGCATTGACCACAGGATCATTCCAGCCTCTGCACTGGTTTAGCTTTAAACCTCTATACGCTGGGTCAGATTTGCAAGAGCTGGTTTTTGTGGTAGGGAACTGTGCCGCAGCTATCAGCCTCATTCGGATTCAAACAGCATTATGAGACTCGAGGGGTTTATCTGAAATATGAAAACACCATAAATATTCATTTTGAGAAAATTCTGCTCAGACAGGGAGCACAGAGCAGACTGATTTGTGCCCTGCTAATACCATCCGGCTGCGACTGGGCAGGGAGACCCCAGTACTGCCTGATCGCCAGACCCATATCAGATCCATGTGGCTGGCTTGATGTCCTCCTGCTGTCGGCAACCTCACAGTCCCCCAGGGAGCCGTGGGCTTCCACTGAGCAGCCCAACGGTGACTTGCCATTCAGCTTACAGCAAGGAAAGACAGTTCCCATGCCTTTCACGTATGCTGACTGAAATGTGTTGCACATGAGTGCGAGGCAGGCATGATGGAGATATGTAATGTTGGTCTGATTTAGTGGAAATGAAAATAACTAGACATATGTTAAGCACATTAAAAGTACTGATGCGTATTGTGCCCTGCTTACTGTTACTTTGTTTTTTTGGTGTAAGGTTCTTGCAGACCCTCCCTCCATGCCCACACGTAGCTTCATGGGGGAGAAGTGAAAATTTTAGAAAAATAGTGCAAATCTACTCTATGGTAAAGATAATGTCCCTAAGCCACATCCTGAGTCAGAGGGGAGTATTTGGTGGAGTTTACATTGAGTGCAGTGCTGGATCAGATCCCCCTTGTCTGTGCCCCAGCATCAGCAACCCAGAGTCCCTCACCAGTCCCAGACATCTTCAGAGGAAAAGGACAGGCAGCAGCCACCTTAATCCAATTTTATCTAAGTATGTAATTAGGGCTGTACATCTGGGATCACTTTTTCTCCCCTTCAAAAGTTAAAAAGCTTTATGAACTGGAGGCAGGAAGAAGGGTTTGATCCAGCTTTGGGTGTTGAAAAATTCCTCTCATCTCAGCTCAGCCATACAAGGCTCCAGAGGCTCACACTCACCATTTGATGGCCCTGAGGGAAGCCAAAAACTTGTGCAGTCATCCCAGGGCTGTCTCATTATAACCATCTCTCTGCTATGTGTGCACAGGATTTCTGTTTCTCCCCAGTATAATCTTCTGGCCTTCTTTTGCCAGGGTGGGACACTGCAGCAGTGAGCAGCTGCTCACCCGAGCATCCCACAGGCTTGGGTTTTGCCTTTCCCAGACACTGGTGTTTGGAGACACATTCTTTATGGGGGGTGTTCCCATACAATGCTTTGTACAAAAAGGGGCATCTCTGCCCCTTGTGCCCCTGTTCACTCTGCACATATGACAAGGTTCAAAAGAGGCTGGATATTTTCAGAGATAGCAGAATTACACGAAATAAAATATCTAATGTGAATGCATTCCAGGAAGTTTGTCCAGTTCGTGCTTCGGGAGAGAACTTTTTTTGGCCTGGTATTCACAGATAGCCCATGATCTGGGAAAAAATACTTAACATTTCTGCCTCTTTGTTAAAATTCATACAGATAAACAGTTACCTGCATACAGATAAACAGTTACCTGAAGGTATGAAAATTCTGGAATGCAGCGAAGAGGCAAAGAGGAAGGACAGGGGAACATCATCCTGTGGACATACTGTTGAAGAAATTCTGCAGGCAATGTACGTGATCCAAGAAGTTTACCACTTTCCTCCTATCATTTCATAAGAGTATCTTTTGCCCCTTCCAGTGGGACAACACTAAGTCAACTGTGTGACCAGGTGTCAGGTGAGAGCTTGGAAAATCCTCAGGCAAAACACATGTGGGTGAGCACACAGTCGGTTATGTGGAAGAAGTAGACATCAGTGGACTTCAGGGCTTAAACACACCATTTACTAGCAGTAAGTAGGAGAGCACAGAGAGAAGGCAGAGGCTATTCCATGCCTGCTCACAAGTTTCTCCTCCTCAAGAGCGCAGAGGGCTGGTCAGGGCGCATAAGGCTGTGTGGGAGCTGAGATGGAGCTGATCACCTGTGCGCGATCTTGCACTGAGATCCTGGCGCATGTGCCAGCCCCCCACAGGCAGGATGGTGTGACCAGTTGCCCAACACCTCCACCACCATTGGCTCATCTTTGATTCACCGTGGGCTCCAAATAAGCTGGAAAGATCAGAACATGCTTGATTTTAAAATATTACTGAGAAAAAAACAACTGATTCTGACCCCCCTCTTAGATCTTGGTTCATCAGATTGGCTTGGCCAGTCTCAGCCTTTATGGAGGCAAAAATACACTCCTCTAACTGCAGCTTTTGAGCCAAACCCTCAGCTGGTGTGACACTATTTTCAATGGAGCTGTGCTAATTTACAGCAGTCTTGTGTCTGACCTTCTTCTGGGGAACAATTCAATGTGAAGAGAATGAGGATTATAGGGGAGTAACCTCAGCCTTTCTTCTAATATAAATCACAGAGGAGCAAAGTTGGCAACTGACACTGGTCAGAGAAAGCTGATGAAATTGCACTCTGCGAGAATATGCCCTTCCATCAAGATAAAACTGATACTGCTGTTATGTGAAGAAGAAACCTGGGGGAAGGGAAGGAATTTCAACAATGCCAGTAAAAAACACAAGCTATTCTGACATTTTGGAACAGAAAAATCCCACTTTCCTTTTTGAAACAAAGTTTTACTAGGTTTTTTTCCAGCTCATGCTATATTTAGAATAAGAAAACAGTTAAAAAATTAGAAATCAAAAATCTATTGTAATTATTTAAATGGATCCCAAATATATTTTTCTGTAGAATTTTGTGTCATAGAGGTCTTAACCTGGAGAGGATTGATCAGATTTGGAGCAGAACCACATTCCCAAATCTTGAACTGTTTCATGAAGCACGCATTTCATCCACTTCACTGAGCAAGTCAGAAAGCTTAGGTTTGTTGCAGGAAAAATGTCAATACTTCCTGTTACTTCCTAACTGCTTTCTAGCCTTCCCAAACACTGAAGATGTCTGGTTTTGCTTGAGACTTGATGACCTCAGTCCCAGAGAAGTTACAAAGAAGCTTGTCTGAGCAATTTACATTTACCCACTTAAAAAATAAATAAATTCAAATGCACTAAGCAAAGGATTACAAAGTCAGATTTAGAGATAGACCCTGAAGAAACTTATTTGTAGATGGGCTTAAACTGTGGATAATCGTACTGACTCACCATTATGAACTGCTTTGAGGTCTAGGGATAAAAGGGTTTATGCTAGTACTAGGTATTATTACATTTTATTGTTAATTTCAAAAGCTAGAAAATTAATAACAAGCAGAAAAAAAAGTCTTTCAGTGAAATTAAGGACTTAACCTGATAAGAGATCCTAAATGTCAACACTCTGGCATTATGACTGCCCCTCCAGCCCTTCTTACCTTGCTGGCCCTTTTTAAACTCCTTCAGTGTGGAACGGATAAAAAAACTGCAGGCACTTGGACTTGAAAATTCATAGGGTTTTTCATAACCTATTTCCTCTGCTGTAGGTGTTGTCATGTATGACTTTGTTGCTTGTCATGCTGTCAGAGAGAGCCCCTACACACACTCTCAAACACACGTTTTTCCTCCCATGCTCACTCTATCTTTAACAGGTAGCAAATACAGCACAAAAGGGGGAGAAACAAAAAAGTATTGGGAAATCAACATCTGGTTTGAATAATTCCCCTATTTAAATTTTTACTTAGAGAACTCCCATTGGTATCAAATAATTGAACTAGGTTATTTACAGCTGAAAATCCGGGTAGCACTGTTCCTCTCTGGTTTCATGTGGTGGATCATCACACCTTGGCTCCTAAAGCCTCAGCTGGGATTTGTGTTGCAGGTACTGCACAGCAAAACGCAGATCCACATTCCTCCCTGCCTCTGCCTGCTCCCATTGGCAGACATTAAAAGACGTTGCCTCGCTTTCTCCTGCTCCTCTCCTTTATTAGACATTGAACTTATAACAAATACACTTCACTTTGCAAAAAAGCAGTGTAATTAGCCTTGCTTTTTTTGGCCTGCATGTGTGTGGTAAAATGTCTAGTAATAGTTGGCAAGACTTCTGCAGGGAATGAGATTCCCATGGTTAGATCTAAAGCCCAAATACTTGGAACAAATTAACACCAGCCAAGAAAGTGAGGTTAATTACTGGAACACTTGGAAGAGGAGGTCTCCCTAGCCTGGAAAACTGCAATACACTATCTGCATGTATGGTATGTGGCCAACCAGGATCTCTCCCTCTCTTTCTCTCTCTTACTTGCTCTCTTTCCTTCTTTCCTTTTGTGTCCCAATTGCAGGCAAATGTCAGAGCCACTGAGAGCAAAAATTTCATTTTCCTGTGACCCGCTCCTCTATCAGGCCAGTGCCGTCGATGGCCGTGGAAGCTACTCAGAGCTGAGAAACACTGCCATCAGGGGCTGGCTCTCCTTCTGTCTATGTTTTCTCATTAGTGGTTTTGCGTTGTTGAAAGGCATCTTCATTGGAGGCCCAGTATTCCAGCAACATGCTGCTTTAATCTGGGGTGGGCACTGAGGCTTTCAAAAATACAGCTTATGACCCAACAGGAGAACAGTCATCTTCCCTAATATGCTCTTTGGAGAGCAAATCTGTAAATCCTGTAGGCCCCTAAACATCTGCCTTTGGTAACGTTTTAATGGGGAAAATTTGCCTAGTAACCACATTGCCGTTGACCTTTGATGCGTGAGGAATGTATACATGCACATGTCTGGGGGGAGCTGCGTCTGGGCAAAAACCTGTGAAACCAAGGTTGCAAAAGCATGGAGGTGGGAGCTCCATAGGCCAGTTCAGTTACCTGTGCACCTTTAGGAGGGCTCCCTCATGTGTTTGCCTGATTCATGACACAGTCTTCTGTGGTATGAGGACAAGGCTTTTTTCCATGGGATGGCTGCCTCACTCTCTGCTCAGGAGGGATACTGTTCGTTACAGGAACAGCTATTCAAGATTTTGGCTTTTCTTCATTGTTCAGCTTGTGACCTCAAGCCTTACTGACTGCGCACTATTCAAATCCTCCTCTGAAAACAACATCATTTTGTTTTCTCATGGGCTTTTCTATAGCACTCATGACAATGGTATCAAAGTGTCTCGTAAAGATTAATTCATCTATTTTTGCTACAGCCCCAGGAGGCAAGTTGGTATTTTCTTCATTCTCCAAATGTTGAACTGAAAGCATAAACTCTGTCTATACAATCATGGGTGCAGTTTATGAAGCAGCTAAAGCCGTGGTGTCCTCTGAGGCCCCAGGACTGTTTCAAGCAGCGCCTGCATGGTCCGTCAGGACACATCTGGCTTCAGCATGTGCACTGCCTGACCCTCTGGCCATGCTTGCAAACTTACAAAATTGAATCTAGTCTTGAAGGCAGCCTCAGGGCTTTTGACAGTATAGACATAGCCATATGGTCAACAGTATGTCTACAAGATCCGTGGTAAGCATTAATTTAAAATCCTGTCATTGAGATGCCTAGGTCTTAATTTTTCCTCTTGCTTGTCATTAGCCAGCACTGCAGATGTTCATAGCAGAGCTCCTGCCAACCTCAGTCCCAGCTGAGACCCCAGAAAATGAGAACCTACATCTAGGAACCTTCAGTGAACAGCTCACTGTAGGCGGCATGGCCTCCACAAGGCCAAAACCTCTGCTCTCACAACTCCCTCAGGTACAGTGCCAGCCTTCCCTTTGCTCATCCTACTTCAGCCATCTCCTACTTGCTGTCTCCTTCAGGAGTCCAGGGGCTGGTAGCCTCCCCTGTTTGGTGAAGCATGGCAGGAGACCTGTGGGAAAGAGGCTCCAAGGAGTCCAGGGGCTGGTAGCCTCCCCTGTTTGGTGAAGCATGGCAGGAGACCTGTGGGAAAGAGGCTCCAAGAACATAACACATCATCTGCCCAAAAGGGTGGGATTAACATTGCGCATGAAGCCCTAATCCAAATATTTCCTGACTTTTGAGTGATCAAATAGAAAACCTTGGTAATGTTCCCTTAGGACAAGGATGCGTTATTTCCTATGTTTTAAAGTAAGCTAGGGGACAGCACAGACATGTCAATGTAGCCATTCCATGGACATCTACAGGGTTTGCCATCAAGATGGGAACTTTCTAGTGCATGCTGCTGTGCCGGGAGTTAAGCTGGCAGAAGTAACAGATCCTCTCCACGTGTTTTTTCTAAGTATTATAACTTGGCCAAATATGAGTAGTTTTTCACAGGGACAGACAAAGCCCATCCCCAACACAAAAGCCACCTCTTCTGCCAAGTGTCCAATTGCACTTCCAAAGCACAGGGGTTCTAAGGCTTTCCAAATAAAAGGTTGTAAAAAAAAAAGAAAAAAGCAACAAGGCAAACAATGTGTTTTTCCAGGCTTCTTCTCAGAAACACTATGTCATTTTGGCTGAAATTTCCGTAAATAATTCGGTTTGAGGCAAACACCCTGTACCTAAAATTTAAGACCAAACAGTTGAAGCTGTCAAAGTCATAAATAAGTGAAAGACCCTGTAACTAAAAATGTTAGTTAAACTTACTAATAAGCAGTTTTGCAGCTCTATGTGGTGCATTATGTGAGCATTTGCACATATTCAATATAGGCTGATACATCAGACTGACTTTTAAAGTTGTTCTACAAGTCCTGCCCTGAGAAACAGACCCACACTGACTGCTTGCTGTGCCATTTAGAAAAGAATATTGGAAAATTAACAGAGAGAGGAGACAAAATACACTGCAGTGACAAGAAATCAATCAGTGCAGTCTATATAGACCAGAAGGGTTCTCTTCTTCTGCCAACCCAGCCTCTGGCAATTTCCAGATTCTCAGACTAAGGGGTCAGGAAAACATGGAAATGTGGGGCTGAAAGTGAGGAATTCATCTAGGCCAGCCCTCATATCTAAACTAGGATTAAACCAACTTATTCTTCACCGACTTCACTAACTTTTTCTTCCAGCACTTTGAGACAAGGATTCCCAGTACCCCCTGCCTCTCTCAGTGCTTGACTGAAAGTGCTTAGAATAGCTTCATTCAATTTCAAACAGCCTATTCACTGCAAGCTGAACCCATAATTTCTACCTCTGCCCAGTGTAAGAGGGAGTATGAAAGACCACTGTCCTTTCCAGAAGCAGCTTTCCATACTGGAAGGTTTTCGTATTGCCCCTACCATTCTCTCTTTTCCAGACATACATGAAATTCCTTTGCTCTTTCCGGGAAGCTGTGTTTTCTAACTGTTGTTATTCTGGGCTCTCTTCACTGCATCTTTCCTGAAGCGCAATACCTCATACAAGAGAGTCTTCCATGGGGGTGTAAAGCAGAAGTCATATCTAAGCAACCCATCTGCTTACAGCACATCTGTGTCTCTCAGCTAATGCTGTGTAAGCAAACTGCTTGACATGTATAGAAGAAACCAAATCCAAGAGTAGTCAGGAGCCTGATTTTACAGCTAAGTTAATATAGCCTAGCATTTAGGATGGCCCAGAATAAGGTGAGACCTTATGCATATAAGCCTTACAAAGACTTGCCTGGTATTCTGGCCATAAAGTCAGAGTACAACAGGGTAATTACCTTGCATAAAACATTCATTTTGCCACATTGCAAAATCAGGTTGGTGGGAGGGTTTTTTTCTGTGCAACAGTATCATGCTGTTGACTAATGATCTTGGGGATTTTTAACCGGATTTGTGCAGTCTTCACCCTGGTCATGCTTTTCTGTTCACACAGACAGATATCTGAGAGCTTTCTTGATGCCAAGGTATACCATAGACACAGGTTTTAGTTGAATCCACCGGACCAGTTACCAGGTTTCTTTATCTGAAATGTCTTGTACAAAAATAGGACTTAATTTGTTTCTCAAGCCAATATATCATGGAGTAAAGACATCCAGTTATAAGAAATACATCCATAGGGATATCTGGGTGCCTGACATTCCTTCCACAGTTCACAAAGTACACCTGTGGTGCCAGAAACAGCCAGCGAGTAATGAGATATAGTACTTTACATTCCAGTTTAGCCAGGCTCCCAGGTGGACAGGGCACCAACCTCTGCTCAGCAAAGCACATATTGCTCATTAAATCCAAGCTTGCTCACTGTCCTAGAACCTTAAATCACACCCCTACTAGAATCTGTCTGTATGCCCTCTTCTCTCTTTTGACTGTACTTTAAAATTGTACTTTAAATACACGTATCTTGCTAACATTTGCAGAGCATATAAGCAGCATCACATGCAGAGAGGATGCTCTGTGCCCTCTGTGAAAATACAGAATCTCCTAACTGCACAGACATGCACATGGACATGTGACCCTGCAGTCTACTGGTAAAGAAAAAGAAACGTTTCTGAGCCCTGTCAGGTTTAGTGAATCCGTCACACAGTACAGGAGTTTTGAAAGCTCACAGAACAACAAAGATTGGCATGTTAATGCATGGAACAAAAAGAAAGGGAAGCAGGAAGTCTAATGTAAATGGGGCCATTTACCAGCATCTTTTCGTTCTCGGAAAATAAGGCACTGAGGAAAGTGTGGGTCAAACAACAGAAATCAGCATCCACATGTGTTCTTTGCTTTGAAAGGAAAGGGAGAAAAGGAAGGACATAAAGGTCAAGGTAAAAAAAAAAGGGGAAATTTCTGCAGCGAAGTGCAAACAAGCAAATGGCATGGCATGAGGTGAAGTGCAGAGAACTGGGCCAAAGCTTGCCAAATTGATCCTCACTGAAATCGCAAGATTTCATTTCCTTTCATTAAATGAAATTCATCATTTCATTTCATGAAAGGAAATGAAATCCCAAATTCAGAGAAGTGGTGTAACAAGCACTTGGGACAGGAGATATGATCAAATGAAAGGCGAGAGGAACAAAACCAGAAAATTTGGAAATGGAGCAAGGCAATGGATTCGGAGGAAATGAGGGGCAGTGAAAAGGAGCTAAAGTTGCCCAAATTCTAGAGATTGAATTTTTGAAATCAGAAAAGAAAGTGAAAAGGCAAGGCAGGAGAAGAAAGGGAGGAAACGAAAGGTTATGGACACATGTGTTCTTTGTGTGATTGTCTCCCTTGTGTTAAGGCTGTGCTTCGTAGGAAAAAGACGATTGATACAAATGTGCCCAGACTTGCAATTGCTACCCATGGAGTAGGAGCTGTGAGCTAGAACTATGGAGGTAAACTCACCAAGCCACACAGGAAAACACTGTAAGAATGCAAAGCTCTCTTATACTAGTATTACTTCATACCACTTAGTGGAAGGTAGTGTGTACAATACATATTGCAAAATAGGGTTTATTTCCTTAAAAAAATAATTTTGTTCTATTCTCTAAGGTGTTGCTCAAAGCAAATATAATTTTACTGCTGACAGTTTAGAGGAGCTGAGGCTGTTATTCCAGGGCTGGTGGGAGGCAGCTGTATTTGGCTCATTTCATAACTTGCATATGGAGAAAATTTTGTTGTTAGACTCTCTCTAAGTTGAAATTTATTTCCCTGAACCCCGACTTCCAGCTGTGAGAAACAGAGACTTCCAGCACTGGTGGCATATGAGGACTAGAACATATATCCTTAGCTCAAGCACATCAAGGTCTTGACAGCTGTTCTTGGACTGAATTTGTGTTTTCTTGCATAAAGATACAAAAACTGTTTTGTGTATGTTCTTATGGATTGACTTGTCTTAGGGAAGGGTGGGAAACCCTCTGGCCATGAGTGTGAGCTCCGGTTGAGCTCCCTTTCTCTGAGATAGGAAATGCCCTAGCTCTATTTGGAATCCATGGTCCACATGTTCTTTCCTTCATAAATTCTGGCAAACTCGAAAAAAGCATAACTCAGCCTTTGGTACACCTGTGAGAGACCCTTCTTTAGAAAATTTTCCTTAGGATCTCCACAACCATTCTGAGAGCCTGCAAACATCTTTTCTTAATAACTGCATTGCATCATGAGGAGCAATATGCATTAGTACCAATTTGCTGTTCGTCCAAGATGTCAGACATAGCTTTTCAAAGGTGCTTTAGTTAAGCTCCATAATCTCTCCAGCAGAGCAGTTGGTACTGTTATCCTCTGAAGATGGTGGACCCAAGGTGTAGAAAGATGAAGTAACTTGCCCACAGCTGCACAATATATCAGTTACAAAGCTGCAAACAGAGTCGAAGAAGCCCAGCTTCCAATCTTAAGTGTCAACCACTAGACTGTGATCTGTGCAATACCAAAAAGAGCAGGAAGGACCAAGAGGCAGCTACATAACATGAGGAATTAATTCCACTGGAGGGATATGGCAGAGACAGAGGAGAAAATTTTAGTCAGCATAGGCTCTGCAATGATTGCTGCCCTAGTGTTCATGGGCAGCAGAATCTGTCTTCCATTCCCACATCTGCCCTGGATCACACTGATCTTCTCTCTCTTTTCCATTTTTCCTGTCTCTTCTTGTCATCCCACAACCTCTCCAGATGTTTTCACATCTTTAAAAAGAGAATCTTGTCTTTTACCCAGTTCTTTCTTGAAACTCATTGGGAAGAGCTCTAAAGTGCCTGTGGCTCTCCGGACTCCTAAGGCAGCACAGCTTATCTGGAAATGTCACAGTCTCTGGGAAGCCAAGCACTTAACCACCGTGAATTTAAATCCCAGCATGAGTCCCCATAGAATTTATCATGTAATACGATATAATAAAACTGTACAGTACCTTGTACCTGTCAGCTGTTTCCTACAGATAATTTTCATCAGAAATTAATTTCTCTTTAGATTCCTAGTCCAAGGAAATTTAGGCTCTGGCATCAGTTTTCCTACTCTGCAGAAATCTCAGGAGGATTTCCAGAAGATACATGTCATTTTATATCTATAAGATTCTGGAGATTCATGCGGAGCATATTTGATATGGCACCAGGAGAAGGACACATTTTACAGGCTTTTCAAGGGAATTCTCCTAGAAACATTTCCAGGACGCAAAGCCCGACTACCACTAAGCAAGTGAAATTTCAGTGCAAGAGAGATGGCCAGTAAAAGTGGAAGGCCTCTTGCAAACTGTAAATCTGAATGACCAAATCTCTGCAGCCCTGAATGAACTCTGAACTTCAGAATTAAAATCCTTTTCAAGATAGACATTACTGCTGGGAAAAGTAGGCAAAAGGCTCAGAATGTGTCTCTAGTCCATGTTTTGAGTGAAAAATACTATGTGGAGTCTACCAACCTTTTTTATTTTTTAACGTAATTCTGATATAAAACATTAACTTATGCAAATAGGACTTTTCAAAGTCATAGGAAAAAAAGGTCTCCCTTTATAAGGAACAACCACATTTTGTCAGGAAAAAGCCCCACAACTTAATCTCATTACAAATAATATTAATAATAGTAAACTATGCCATAACAGAAAACAGTGCATAGAACTCATAAACACTTCTCCTGAAAAACAGGACTGTCAAGAGCATGCAGAATGGTAAGAGAGTTTGATAAAAAGCCATACTAATGTATTCATTTCCCTTATTGGTCCTACAGTGGTGAGTTCTGCAGGCCACCCCTTGAAGCACTGCTGAACCCGGGGAGTCAGCATTCCTGGTTTGTTTCTTCTGGGAGCAAAGCAATGCAGTGAGCCAGCAATTGCAGAGTTGACTGGCAGTGGTACCTCTGGTGACTCTGGGATGCTTAAGGAATTGAGTTCCAGGACTGGATAGTTTTGATGGTGCTGTTTTTAATGGAGCTACTGCAGTGATGCCATTTATCTGTGGGTTTTATTTCTCAGGAGAGGAGGTATAAACTGTATATGGCTACAAACTGCCCATACACTTCCATACAGATTCAGGTGGTCAGAGATCCTGCTGCCTGCTGAGTTTTCGACAATAAGAAAGTGAAGTGTTGCCACCTGGTATTCATCAACCCTCTTACCATTTCACGAGTGTCCATTAGAAACCTATATGCATGATCCCTGCTTTTTGATTGTTCCAAAAATTAGCTGTTAACAATCAGGAAATTACCTGTTTCCCCAGCATAGTCACTCAGATCCATTAAAGGCCCTGTTCTAAGCCCTCTTCTTAAAGAGTACAATTTACAAGAGGTTCACCATAATCTCTTTAGAATTAGATTTTTGTTCTTTTTTTAAGCTATTCAGATTGTTACTTAAATAAAATCTTTCTGCCTGGTTGCAGAGAGAATGAAAAGTTGACACCAGGGTGGGTGATGTGGTATTGTGCATGACTCTGGGAGAACTGGCTCACAATTTGGGATGCAAAATAGTTTTTTATCAGAAGTGGCAGATTTGCAAAGAACATTTCTCACATGTGGGGTGTCATGTCTGGTGACAGCTGGGAAGAGACAGGAGGAAGTTCAAGGGAAGACAGGCCCACAGCCCCAACCATGGCAAATCTTCAGGCCCTCTTTGCCCTCTTTTGGACAGAATGGGATGGGGCCCCTTTCATTACATGTGGGGCATGTGGCTACTGCCCCTGCTGCCAGCCTGCCTGCAGTCTCTCCTGGAGCTGCAGCCCCATGATTAAGAAAGGATTTAGAGCCACAGTATGTGAGCACTTTGCCACCAGGCTTACTGAAAATGTTTGGTTGTTTTCCTGTTTCTGAGAGGGAGAAAAAAAGGGGAGAGGTGGACAAGGATTTTGGGAAAAAATATTTGTGTGGCCTGCTTTCCATTTGGCTCTGCAACAGCAAAGCACGTTTTAAAAGCTCTGAAACATTTTGGTTTCAAGAAATGCCCTCAGTTTGAAGTTTTTGATTCCTGCCTATTTCTTTCCTTAGGGAGATTGTCCATGGCAGGTAACCTGCCTTCAGCTACCCCTGTGCAAAACTGCTTGTACCAATTGCCCTAGGGAAGTTGGAGACTACAGTTGTGCATTATGGGATACACATCCCACACATGGGTGCTTGTCTTCAGTCTTTAAGAAACACTCATTGATTGGCCTTGGGCCCCTTCTCACACACTGTGAGGAGAGTGAATTAACTGATTTCAAGAAGTTGAGACTGAGCTCTGCATAGAAACCAAGATTGCATCTGGGCAGTACTTGCACAGAAGGAAGAAAAGGGCAACCAGAAAACTTGGGCGCTTCGGAGGTATCAGAAAGATATGGCTGAGGTCCAAGACAAGTGTAGACATAGAGCTGCCACCCTCATATTTGTTCATAATCCAGAAGAGTACAATGCCCATGAGACTTCGTTGCAGAGGCACTGTTTGCATTTCAAAGGAGACACTGAAAAATCCTAAACAGGAAACACTGAAAAATCCTAAAGAGTAATGTGTCTGTTCAGAGCAAAATCTGTTCCACCACCCTTCTCTATCTAGTGATTGCCCTTCTGAAACTCATTTGCTATGAATTACCCCAGAAAACATTGTCCCAGCAGCAAACCAGTAGAAGCCAGGGTGGAAAAAAACGCTTAATTTCAAACTGTAATTAGAGGATGCTGAAGGCAACACTTCAACAGTCAGATGTATCAAGCACTGGAAAGTCTCTCAGGAGAAGCAATGGAAAGAATATTGCTTCAATCATAGCAACACACCACTGGGAAATGCACACTAGGCAGCAATTTTGCCTTAGCTAGTGTTGGTTATCAAAAGGCAGGAAGCCGCTCCTCACGCCAGCGAAAGCATGCAGCCTGGGGCAGGGGGAAACCCGCTCCCTACAGAAATCCAGACCTTAGTTTGGGCTCACGTACTGCAGGTGGAGGTAAGAACTCACTACTCAGGGAGAGCTATGGGCGATACTGGTATGATGCTCAGCTGCCCCAGCGCTGGACACCCACTGGCTGCTCAGCCCATGCTGCCTTACACAAGTCTGGCCTCCCACCTTCAGTGGTACTTTCTTTTTTTTTCCAAGTAAATTTAATCAGGAGTTTACTTGCATCCTTAACTCACTTCATGTGAACTTAATTTCCAGCTCTGATAGTTATTTTTGAAAAGGAATTTTTTAAAATGCAGTGGGGTTTGAGGACGAAAGAAGGAGGAGGGAAAATTCAATTAACATCGCTTCCAGTGTTTCCATATTTCTGGGGTGTATGAGCAAAGCCATTTCAGGCATTAGAGAAGTTATTTAGATTTGGACTGTACCTTGTCTGACAGATCATGTAACCAGGCTTTTGGATTTTTGGACCTTATCCAGTAGGAAGGATGGTTTCTGCACTCCACCAGTGCAGAGCAATGCCCATGGGAGCCCCCGACAGCAGGGATGGTTTTGCAGCATTGCCAGGGCTAACATGCGTGGGAAGGTGTCACAGCCTGGGACTGTTAATAGCTGTTTAAGAAAACACAGAAACAAGGAGCTATGGACTACGCCTATTTAAAAATGGAAAAGAACAATGGAAAATGAATGGATCTTATGAAAAATTAGCTTTTCTCCCTTAATCTCCAGAGCGAGATTGCCCTTCAAGGATTTTGGGGTGGGGTATTTTTTTCTTGTTTTTTACATCAGAAAGTATAGCTACTTTTAACCTCCCTGCTCAATGGTAAGGAATAGAAAGCATCAGTAAGGACAACAGAATGCCTTAAAATAAAAATCTATAGTTGAATTTTCTTTATTCATTTGTAAAGTGTTTCAGTTTAAAAAATTTAAAGTCAAATAATTCTAAAATAAAACTACTATATTCTGATTTTAATTTAAGGTCTTGTTACAATTTGCAGCAAAGTCAAAAAATTCCTTTTGTAGTCCTTCTCTTTTTTTTTTTTAATGGAACAAAAAAGTGAACTAAATGGTTTTTTGTAAGTGTTCTTGAAGGAGAGCATTAATTTGTATCCAATTATTTAACCAGCCAAGGGCATGAGTTCCTAATGAGTATATTACGTGATCACAAATTTAACCAATCCTTTCTTTGGCAGAGAAAAACTTCTCCAGGTATGGCGCAGGAGACAGGAGTCAGAGAATGACCTATTCCATTGGATTTGCTTAATTAATCCTGACCAATTTCTGATGTCCTTTCCATTCATCAACATGTCCAAATGTTCTCCTTAACAAAAAAATCAAAAATAAAATGTGATGAATGCCAAACAGATAAATCACGCTAATCAGACATACATCAATATTTTGGTGGCCGCCCCAAGAAAACTGGTGTAAATCCCCACTATTATATGCTTTACACAATGAAGTCTAATATATGGCAGTTTATACCTTTTTCTAATTTTCTCTCTTTCAGAAAGATATTCAGTTCTTCCTAATGATCCACACTTAAATCCTAAAAAAAATGTGTAGTTTTTTGATGGATGACAGTTTCAAAACCATGGCTCTTGCACTCCTCACTACTTGCTAGTGGTGAAGAAACCAGGGGCAACTTCGCAGGACATCTCTGTCTGCAGGTGACAAAATGATATTTTTCTCAAACAACATCTTTTTTTGGTATTTGTTTTTTTCCCCTAGATTTTCTGTATGACTTACCAACTCAGTAAAACTGAGAAATATTTAAAAAACCCCACGATTTGATGCATTTCAGCCACGTAAAAGAAACTTGTTTTGTGTATCTCTACTTCTGGACTTGAAATCTGTGAATTCTCTTCTTCAATTATATTTTTTTCTTTTCAGGCTGTACATGCTCGGGAGAAATAAGAGATTGCCTTTTTCTCCATGTCCAGAGAACTCTTAGACACCTGGCTCAAGCTGTCTAACCTCTGATGGGTTTAGATGTAATTTTCAAGTTAGTCCCAAACATTTCCACCCTCCAGGAGAAGAGAGCTGTCAGCAAGCTTGATTTTGCAGGGGAAGGCCACAGACAATGCATTCCCCAGTAGCCCTACCTGTCATAGCACAAAGCATCCTGGTGGTGTGACGTGGCAGCAATGGGCACAGCAATGCCCAAAGTCTTGCAAAGTCTTCCCGACCATCTTTAGTTTAGCGGAGATCTTCCCAACATTCTCTGCAGTTTCCTTTCTTTTCAGTACTCTTTGTCTAGTAGTGCCTCTGCTGAATCTTTCCCTGGTACTTTGTTGGCTCATTCCTTAAGGCATGTGCCTCCTTAATGATCCTACCCACTGCTACTGAAACTTTCCTCATAAAGTCACCATTGTCATGATCACATCAATCATTATTTTTTTGCCCTTCTCTCTCTCACTAACTTGCCTTCGCTTGGTTACTCCAGCAATAGACCCTTTAGTTTTCACTCCCTGTCACAGACCATTAGCACCTTCCTGCTGTCATCTGCAGTTGGAAGAGCAACCTGATCATGGAAGAAGTCCTCTGTCCTTTGACATGAGACTTTTCCTGTAAATCCTGAGTGAAGACCTTTGCTCCTGCTGGTCAACAACTTATCCAAATGAAGTACTTTCCATGCAAGAATTGCTGATGCTCAGTAATTTCTTTTGTCTTCTCTTCTGCTCAGAAATCTGTTTACTGAGAAGTAATGACAGTCTGGTTTCTCCAACTAGACCAGCCTAAAAAGTGCTTTCCCTTTGCTTGGCTTCCTATGCTAGAAAGTTTTGGAGGCTTTACCACTACTTTAAGGTGATTTGGCAGCGTGTGCAAATGAGGGAAGGGCAGTGAAAGTGCAGAGGCTGCCCCTGCAGTGTGGGAGGTGGCTTAGCAATGCAACTACAGCACCGTTATCAGTGTCCATTCTCCCCTTGGACACTTTCGGCCCTTGGTGACACAAAGCACTTTACAGATTAGGGTAAATTAACCTTTACAGCCTTAGCCCAAGCGGGATAAGATTTGCCTCCACAGTACACTTGGAAAAACTGAGACATCCAGCAACAAAATAACTTTGCTGGGCAGTCCTGTGGTAAATCAAAGGGAAAAAGGAATGAAAAACTTCACTCTCAACCTCATGATCTAGTCATGAGCTACTATCTTCCATTACTCGAAGAAAATAAACACATTATCCTGTATGACATCTCTACTGGTCTCCAGATTTTGTTTTACTGTCCTATTTGTCTCCCAAGTCTCACCAAAGCCAAAGGTTCTCAGTGGACATTTTGAGAAAACATGGGGCAGGAGAGGAATGGAGCAGGGTGGCATTAAGTTTTATCACCCCCTAAACTGCAATACTTTCCTTTCCGTGCTCTGTTTTTTATTCACACGGCTGTAAAATTTGCCACATCCGGGCGAGAACATCCCTCCAGTCAACCAGGCGGTGTTTACGAACTGGAAAAGGCATTCTCTCGCTCCTCACTGTAGGGGTGAGACAGAAACATTAACAAGTCGCTTGTGGTTTTCTCTTTCCAGGTTGGGCAATCAGACCTCTCTTAACACCGCAAGAGGGGACATAACAATTTAGGGACATTTTATACCTCTGAAGATTTTCAATCAGCAAATTGTCTGGAACATGTTTGATTTCCCCACCCACCTCCCCTCTATGGTGTCCCACCACAGAGCCTCTTGCTAGGGACATCTTGATGTTTGTGGTCTCAAGCCAAACGCATTTCTTGTAGTGCTGGTTCTCAGCCGAGCTTGCTTTACATCATAAATGTAAAAATGTTTCTTTTATTAAAAAAAAATAAATAAATTAAACAAAAAAAAGAGACGAAACACACAACCAACCTATAAACAGAACATAAAAGCTGTTTAATGGAGTGCATAATGAAGCAGAGAGGAAACAGACTCGCATTGATTTTCCCTGACATTTCACCTATTAAATTAAAAGCTTCTTAAGGAAGAGTCTGACTTTTTTTCAGTTAATTTAAGTTCTGTAATGAATAACAAAAACATTATTGTCCCCAGCAAGGGGGACTGAGGCTGCATGACAGGCAAGTCAAGAAGAAATAAAAGCTGAGTACAAAGATCCCCAGGAAAATGTCCCTCCCCATTTCAGACACCACTCATGCCAGTCTGGAGGCAGTACAAAGGAGATTTTGAAGGAAAACCAGGTCACAGAAAACCCTATCTTTGTGACCAAAAGAGAAAGTGAGACCTCAGGCCTGCTAACTGCGCTTTGAGACTTCTGCAGCAGCTTTGGGCAAGCTGCTCAGACTCACAAATACTTGATCCTGTCCTCTGCACAACAGGAGCAGCACTATTGACCACTACTAACCCACCTACTGAGGTTACTGGAAAGATTAATTAATCTCTCAGGCTCTATTGAAGGCAGCGTTCACGCCAAGAATTCATCTGGAAGTCCTCACGCAGTAGTTGGGAAAAGCTATAAAGCACACCACATAGCTGGAAACTGGGGAGTAAAGGGCTGCCCACGCTGCGGCAGGGAGACACTTAATGAGGGACAAGATGAAAAAAATAGCAGCACAGCAGGAAAGTGAAAAAACAATGTAGGATTCATTCCTTCAGGCACAAGGACTATTTTTAACGCAAACTGGGCCTCACAAGTCAGTGTTTGCTACTCTCTCCAGGAGGCAGGAGGATGCCCCTGTGTGAGGATCTGCATGGCTGAGCACGGGGATGCTTGGGGAGGTCAGGGTGAGTCCCACGTGTTGACAGTGACAGAGCCATTGTCAGTCCCACAGTGTCTGCCAGTACAGACACCCCAGATGAGAGCGAGGGGCTGGTGTCACTTGCAGAGCCATGGCATGGTGAGAGCAGCAGCCTGGCCACCCTGCAAAATCCTCATCGTAACGTGGGCCGACTGGTCAGCTGTATTAGGACACACTTCTTTACAGCACTCTGAAAATAGGTGGAAATTCTGGAGAAGCCCTTGTTTTCCGTGCAGACACTGTCATTCCCAGGGCAGTCCAGCATGCTGGGGGCTGTCTCAGAACCCACACCACACCACAGCATCTGCTCTGCAGTCACTTGGCATGGTCCTTCCCTGGTTTGTCTCTGGTGTGAACGCTCAGGAGCAGCTGCACTGTGCTTTGAATTATCCGCTTTGAGTTATCAGCCGTTCAGAGCAGCCGGGGCAAAGCCTTGAACACAAGCAATATTGGTTTAGTTTCTTAAGAAAGGTGGGGTTTTTCCAAGTGAATGTTTAAAAAGAAGAAAAGGAAAAAGACTTTTCAATCATAATTCCGCTAAATAGAGCAAAGGTCCCACTGCTGTTAGAAGTGCCATGTCCTTGAGGTGTCAACATGCCTTGGGAGCTGTGTTTGTAAATAAAAAGACATTCAGTTTTGAGGTGATGACTTGTTGAGTTCCATCTCCTTGGGTGTGCCACTCACATGGGTGACACAACAAAGTGCAATAAATTCCTCTTGTGAGATTTGCGATCTTCAGGGTCTGGAAGCAGCACACAAAGTCTTGCTTGAAAGGATTTTCTTCACACAGACAGGAGTTCTTCTCTAAACCACACACAAAGCAAACCAAGGCTCATAGTACTGATGGGAACATCAGCTGAAGTAACTCTTAAATGTATTGTGATTACTCACACAGTTGTATGAAAACACCTGCATGCTCTAAAAACCATCCACTGCAGTAATACTGCTCTTCTGGTTTGCCATGTGCAAGTGACCAATTTGAGTTATTCTGACTAAATAATGTCAGAACGCTGTAAATCAGTAAACTTTATGGAGAGGTAAAGCAAAGAATTGTTCTGGAAAGCTGGTTACGTCACCAGACAGCACCAGGCTTCCTCAAAAATGTGTTCCTGCACTTCTGGAGACATCAGTGGCCCAGCAGTGCAGGGCACACAGGCTGTGCTCCTCCACATACCGTGTGTGCCATCATGCGGGTGGGCAGAGATGCTGCTGCCAGCCTGGACCCCACGAGCAGCACTGAGTGAGGGGACAAGGTAGGGACTGATGTCCCTAGGGTCTCTCACAGCAAACCCACCCATTGGAGCATGGATTTCACTGCCAGACCCCACGTGCACTGCAATTGCCATCACGTCCCACAGGCTGCCAAGGGCTTGCCAGCCCTGGCAGGGAGGCACGGCATGCCACAGCATGGCACAGCGCGGGGGCTGGAGTGCTCAGCTATGTGACCAGGTCACCACTTTGTTTGGTTTCACATAACTTCTTGATCTTATTAGGAGGCTGAGGAAAGGAGACATTGTTTTGCTTTGGCTGTGAGGTTTTGGATGCTTTGCTTCCAGGCCTCCATCCCAGTGATCCCAGCGATGAGGACAGATCGAGGGAAGATTAAGTCAATGCCTTAGGAAATTTACACTTGGAGTCTGGAAGAGAAGGCTGTTTTCTTGGAAGAAAAAAGCAAAGTGATAGTAATGCAAATCAGAATATGTATACATGTGTGTATATATATACACACACACAGACACAAACATGTTTTCTTGCACTTCTGTGTAGTTATGTCTCTGACCATTTATTTCTGTATTTCTCTATTTTAGGTTTCAGGTAGACAGAGGCAATTGAAGAGTTTTCCTCCCACGCACACCCCGCTAGCTATAATGGGGGAATAGCACCACTGTAATTAAAGATCAAGATTTACTGTTATGCAGAAAGTTTTTCTAAGTGCTTCAAAAATCCACATGCTTATTCAGACTTTAGTGAAAATTGCTTGCCTCGAGGGCTCCTGGGGAAGAGTTCCAGTATAGCCTCCTCTGCCTTTGAATAAGCAGACAGCCCATAGACGCCACTGCAGCAGCAGTGTTGCATCTTCTTGCAGAGTGCACTCCTCTGCACAGCTGTGGCTCATACTTCCTCTTTGGTCCTTTTCACCAGCTCACTCATATTGCATTCAGGTGGCATTTGATCATCTCCAATATCCCTTTTTTTAAAAAAAGGAATCTCTGTTTTAAGAGTTTTTTGAGTTATAAACTGAACCACCAGAAAGAGCTGCCCTGTAAGTCCAGGCAAAGGGGGAAGTTGCCTTTCACACCTAGGTCAGGCTAGTGCAGATGCTGCTTGCATCAGTGGCTGCTGCTTCCCAAGAACATGTAGACATCACCAGTGCAGGCTCTCCAAGAGGGCTCTGTCTCCCCTTCCTTTCCTGTGGTGAGGGAAACTCAGCCCATCATCCCTAGGCAGCAAAACTCAGGTTTGCCCTTGCTGAGGTGAGTCTGGGGATCCAGTGTCAAACCAGTGAGCCCAGTCTGGGACTTTCCTGCTCTGCAGCAGAGGCCCCAGGTGGCAGAGCAAGTCTATTCCAAAGTATTATGCCATGGGAAACCAATTCAGGTGTCTCTTTTTTGAGACTTTCATTTTATGCTCTTTAAAATTAGAGGATCTGCCTGTGTAGTCTGGGAACCCCTGCTTTGCTTTAAGAGCAACAATTCTGATTTCACAGCTAAAATGCTGCTAAAACATATATGCTGACTCTGATTTTAAATAATTAGCATGCAGAGGAAAATCATTAAGCAGAGAGCTATTATTTTAGAGCAATATAACAGTGTCTTGTGCCCTTTATCCATTCGTGGACAAGTGGAATGAGTGTCATTTTAAAACGAAGTGAATTGCTTATCTCAAGAACTCAGCCAGGTGACAAAAAGCAAAGGTTCACAGGAGACAGGTCAACCACAAAATGCTGTAATTTGGGGGAACAGGAAAAATCAGACATCATGCCAAACCTACCACGTGACCTTTCTTAGAGTGACTGTAATAAACTTCAAATGATATTTTAGGGCATACAGAAAAATGAGTGGAATGCAGACAAGAATAAACAAATGAAAAACGTTTAACCTGAAGCACAGAGATCTGGCAGGCCCTTCTCATTTTCACTAAAAAGAAAATCCCCAGATAAACACAGTGATGGTGCCATCACATGCCTCCCTTTGTACTCCTGTGCCCCGTGAAGGCCCAGGGCTCTCTTTGCCATCACAGTGGTCTTACCTTTCCTCTTTGTCTTGTGACTTTCTGGGGGTAAATTTAAATTAATTTAGCATAACACTGAGAATATGCAGTACACATCTCACACCACTATGTAACCAAGGCCATGGATTAAAAACAGGAGTCTTATTCTCTCTTCTTTTGGGGGGGGAAGTAAACCCAGATATTTCATCGAATTAATATTAAATTAGAGTGAAGTAGTGAATTGAAATTAAATTGATAAAGTTAGACTTAACCAAAAGGGTGGTTTAAAAAGGAAATATCAAGAAATTGAGTGGAAGGAAGGGAAAATCCTTTTTCTTTTGCTGTTCCACGTTTGTTTGACAAGAAGCACATTCCTGATTCTTTCATCAATATTGACATCCTCCCTTCTTTTGTGCCATAAACTTGCATGTCTCAGAGGCATTTTCCAAGCTGCCTTTCCCATCCATTTCAGAGGCATGTGACAGGCCCACTCCGCTGCAAGAGATGTGTTAAATACACCCAGAAGCTTATAGTTCAACAGGTACTGTTCCTAAAGCACAGCACTGGATTTTGTGCCAGGAGACTGGTTTTTTGCTTTTATTATTTGCTATTATCAGCTTCCTTGGAATGGCGTATACATATAAATATACTGTAGCATTTCCAAATGCCTTTTGGGGAGCTGGATTGTATTCATGGCTGCTTAGGAGGTGAAGGTTGCTTGGATGGTTAAGGTGAAAGACAGTTCACTGCTGCTGCTGCGCTCCTTAAAGCAGCTGGGCTGAATGCTGAGGCACTGGAAGCACAGAGGGAAGGTAGTATCATGAAATAGTATGAGATGGCAAAATCCATTTTGGAACAATAGGTGGCTTCTCAAGAACGCCTTTGACCTGACACAGAACTGAACATTTAACCACTAAATTGGGAGATTTGGCCAGGGCTAAAGGTGAAGCTGAGGCACTTGAGACCTGCATGGTTTGGGAAATTATCTAATTAGGACTTTTCAGCAGTGACATCACAAGGAGTTCCTGATTCCACAGCTGGTTTGTAACTGGCAAGGTTTTTGTGAATGCTCAAGAGGTCTGAAAGGTCAGCTGGTCCCTGAAAGCTGGTCTGTTCTTTCCTCTATTGTGTTCTGTGCCCCCTGCTTTGGGACCCCTAAGATGCCAGCAGCAACTAAAACAAACCAAAAAAATAGTTTATTTATCTTTTTTGCCTAGTACACTGCTAGGAAGAAACATTTCCAGACTATGACAATTGTCAATTGTAGGAGAGGAAGTTCGAACATAATCAAAACCACTGATTCATCCCAAACTCCCCAGGCCACAGCTGTTGGCTGAATGGGATTGCTCCTGGCCTCACAGGCATGAACCTGGCTGGTGTCACGGCACCGACCAGGGTCCCCTTTGAGGTGGCCTGGAGATGCCTCCAGCTGGTGCAGAGGTTATTAGCCCTGCTGTGGTTTGCAGAATGAATCCAGACAAATGAATGATAAATGCCATGTGATGTGCCTGATTAAGCTCTACGTATCGTACCAGTATCAGCCTTCTTAGCACTGGAATCTATCCACCCTCCTCTGCTGGAGAGCTGCAGGGCCCCAGTGTCAACTGCTTTACAGAGCCTCTCTGCTGCATCTCTCTCACACAGACCCATACAACCATTCTGCAGGGTGTAGGTCTCTGTATCAAAGCATCTCACTGTCATTTTTCCAGTCTTTACTGAAAGAAACACGCTTCTGCAGCTAACGGGTTCTTGGCCTCCAGCTCAGACTGCTAAATCCTCTTTCCTGAAATGCTTATTGTCACTCTACCTGAGGATTTACAAAGCACGGGTCCATTAGGAGACTGTAGACGAAAGGTATGTGACAGCTCATCACAGACTCAGTTAAAATTACATTAATCTGTAGTTGGAAAGGCCATCTGAGTCGTTATTTAGAGGCCTAGTTTGCTAAGGGACCATGAACAACCAAGAAGAGAATGTCCTATCAGGGAATCCTTAAGCCTAAAATCTTTGGACAGAAGATGCAGACTGGTTTTAGAAATCTCATTTCCCCTCTCTTGTCTTCCCATTTCTTCTGTTCCCAGTATTTTATGTCCTCCCTTCACCTCTCTTTTTAGTGCTTTTGCAGCATTAGAGGCAAATGTGGAGTAAATGTTTCTTTGTATGTTCTGCAGAGGACTACTTTGTTCTTTCTGTGCCTTAATGGGCTGGGGATCTCTGGTAACATGCGCCTGCTCCCCATGACTAACACGCTTTGGAAGGAACAACACGCCATCTCAAATGACTTTTTCCACAGTGGAGAGGCCTGGATCTGTAACCCTGTAACTCGAAAACAGGCAGCTTGAATATCTTTCTAAGGCCAGACCCAGTGTTCAGTAAAGCAAGTTTTTATTAAGGGTGCAAATTTCTGTCTGAAATTCAGCCAGTTCAGAGAAGAACCATCCAAGGCTGTGGCTTTCATGTGCAACGGAGCATGGCACAGAGCCCCCCAACCTGCCTCAGTCCCTGGCAGTGGGTGCACGTGTGCACTGAGGCATGAGGCCAGGACAGAGAAGCGGAGCTGTGTCTCTGCAGTGTTGCTCCAGGCCATGGTGGTCACACTCCTTCCATGTTCAGCATTCATTTGTGAAAACCCAGCTTTTGCCTCTCCATGTGCAAATACATGCTCCTGGTCTGGTTACGCAGGCACCATTCACAAGAATGATGTGATAAAATGCTGGTGACCCTCTGGTTTGGGAATAAAAACAAACAAACCAGCCCCCCTATCTTTATCTCATCCCCCACACACCTGCCCATTTGAAGACTGATCATCCTCGGTCACATGCATGAGATTTGGGCCAGTCACACATTCTGTCATCACAAGCAACAGTCCCAGGCCTTGATGAGGAGGGCTTGCAGAAGGGGCCCAGAGTGGGAATGTGCCTGCCTTTGGCTGACTGGGGAAAGCAGGAAAAATGGCATGTTCAAGGGAAAGCCCCTTTTTTCCCAAAAGAAACAGCTCCATGGCAGCTCAGACAACAGTTGAAGAGGACATGTGTGTGCCCACGTGTGTGTGTGTGTGTGTGTGTGTGTGTGTGTACAGGTACATGCTGACATAAACACCCTCACCAGAGCAGTCACACCCATCACTCCATGTGCCTAATTCCCAGTCAAACTGGGGAAGCAAATACTAGTTATCTTAGATGACTTAGTGAAACACTTTGCACAGGGATGTCTCATGCTGGAAAGATTCATACCATCAGATTATGTCCTTCTTGCATGCCCTAAGATGCATAGCCCCATTTCTGTTCCTGTGTGCTGTGTCCCTATTACCTGGAGCATCCTCATCCAGTATATCCTTTCTCAGAGGTCAGCAAAGTGGTGATATACTCTTCACAGCACTAAGTGCTAACCATGCAGGGTCAGAAAGAGAATAAGCCTGGAGAAAACTGGTTTACATCTCCCTTTCATTCCCCTTCCTTGCTCTCCTTTGTTCTGTTCTACCCCAGAAATTGTCAATCCTTCACTTTCCAAGCTGAAACAAATCAAGCTGAAGCAGGATAGCAGGGTGCAGAGGGTGATCTGAGTCAACCCCTTTTATATCAATTTCAGCTCCTGTTGGGTGTTCTTATGACATTTCAAGAGACTTCAATCCTAATGAAAACCACACAAGCTCCTGAAATTAAGTTAACTGCTTTTGTAAAATTGCAGGGGCGGGAGGGTGGAGGGAGGGAAGACGGGGTGTAAGAAGAAAGAAAAAGGAAAAGGGAAAGAAAAGAAAATGGGAAAATTAAGGAAAAATCCCTTTCAGGTTATATTCTTGCATGTAAAGACCATATTGTTTATCAAGCCTTATTCTGCCCAGTAAACAAACACACTTGAAGTTATTGCAGAGCAGAAAAGCTACAAAGATTTTCTATGTGACTCTTTTTGGCTTAAGAAACCAAAGTAAAATAATTCAGACAGCTTTTTTTTAGTGCATAATATCACTCTTAGTATTTTTTTCAATCTCTTTTTGTATTATTTTGTTTATGGATCAGCATGTTGAAAAACCTTCTCTCTTCCTAATAATAGGGTTTCCTAACCAGTACAAATCCAGTACTTTTTCTGAACATTGCCTACTTATACCATGACTTCTGCCTGTGTTTATACACAGCTGAACACAAAAGAACTCCAAATCTTGCTGCACTACCGAATATCCTAATGTAAACTGAAGCAAAATACTTACAGTTCTAAAGGGGTCCCAAAATCTGCACGTTAAAAATAATTGTACAGAGAGTGTGAAAAAACTGTAGAATCCCTAGCCAGTCCCCAGTGGAAAGAGGATATACTGCTTAGATCCCAGAAGAAAGGTTGTTTTGCGGGGCATCATGGTTGAACACCAAAGTGTAAGGAGCTCATCCATCAAAAAATAGATATATAGCTAAGCCTTTGCCTATCAGAGTCCAAAAAGCATCTGGACTATGCTCTTAGTTATATGGTTTAGTGTTTGGTAGTCCTGTAAAAAGAAGAGAGTTGGACTTGATGAGCCTTAGAGGTCCCTTGCAGCTTGATATACTCTGATTCTATGATTGCAACATTTCTTGGCTTATTTTTAAAAGGTATGCTCTTCAGTGATATTCTCAAGTCATAGAGCATGTGTAAAATGAACCTCCAAAGCAACACAAGCCCAGCAAAAGAGTAATATTTTAGTGCTACACATTTCAGCAGCCCAGTTGGCCAGATGTCAACCCATCAACTGAAGCTGGGCTTGTTAGCCATTTAGTCACTTGGGCAGGCACCTTCCTTAATGCAAGCAAGTATACTCACCCTTCCATGCCTCCAGAAATTTTAAAATTTCGTTCCCTAGTCTTGCTGCTTGGTCTCCTGCTAAAGTAGTGGGGACACATTCTGGGAACTGAAAGCTTGGTGCTCAACCCTTTTCAGCATATCAAGGAATAGTTAAAACCAAGTTTGTCTGGCTTTGATGATGACCAGACGAGAGAAGCCAGAATCAAAAATCAAATCAACACTTGGCTTTCCATGTTTCTCTGTTAGGTAGTTTTTTGCATGACCACTCCCAAAGTAACCTTTTGTTTTTTCCATAATTGGTCAAGGATCATATTTTGAGCGCTCATCAGGTTTTCCATTCTCTGACTTTCCTTCAAGTGTTCACCCCTCAGATTGCTGTTGAAAAAACCTCAGATTTTGTTGGAGTACAGGTCAGTATGGAAGACCCCATTCTAAAGAAGGTTTGGATACAGATAATGATTACAGATATAGAATATGCTCAGTAAATCCACTGGTGTCAGTAGATTTGGTTAGAGGACAGGACCATGGCCTGGCCCTTTCTGAGTCACCTTGTGGTTCGGGTAACCATTGACAAACGAACTGGAAAAAGCCTCATCATGCTTTTGTTCTCTAACCAACTCAGAGAAAACAAAAGATTTTAACTACAGGATGACAGGAGACCTCTGGCAGGATTCTCCTTGCATTTCTCATAATTTCTAGTGTATACAACAGGGAACAATCTCTCATTCCTGGTTGTGATGAGCTCCATATATTGTGAAATCCTCCAGAGTTTCAACATGAGAATGTGGCAATTCCTAGCAGTACAGAGCTTAAACTCATGGGCCTGAACCATAATGTCAAGAAAGCGGAAACTTGGCATTGCCCTAATTGTATGGGAATCATTATATACACTTTCCTATAGCCAGAGTTATCCACTCCAATGCCAAGATGAACAGGGAAAGCAAAGTCATTAAACACACTCAAAAGTAAACAAAGTCCACCAGAAACAACTTCAGACTATGGACCTCACCCAGAACCCAAGATGCAGAGGCCTTGGGTAGAAGGGTTTTCAAGAGACTTTTTAGAACAAATAAGTTGAAAGAAAATATGTCACCTTGAGGATGGAAACTTCAAAACAGTCATTTTCTCTCTTTCCATCTCTCCCTCCTTCTGTCTTCACCAATATCCTCAGGCAGCTGGAAGAACCACCAGGGTGATCTCAGTCGTAAACAACGTCCAACATGTTTTTCCCCGCTTTTGATTATGAGTTGGTTTCATCAAAGCTTGGCCCATTTGGAGAGGCTCATGGGGAGTTCAGACCCACAAGGCTTCCTCCTTTGCAATGTGCTTTCAAAAGTTTCCAGGACAATGACATCATGAGTAAGATGCCTGTCTCCTGTTGCCTAGACAAGTTTTGGGAGAGGTGTGCCCCTTTACACAGCTCTGCTTCGTTTCAAGTGTGGAAGTTAGACACAGTAGGTTAGATTTTTCAGAAAATAACAGCAACAGCTCAGCTGTCCAGAGTTGCAAATGCACCTTCAAGGCCCTTCAGGAAGTGGCCTGATTTGCAGACACCTCAGACAGCTCACAGCATTCCACTACAATGCACACATTTTTACAAACCCGATGATGATGTAGGTGGGAGGTCTTGGATGCTTAGAACTTTTGTTGATCTTGGTTCCATGAGCCATGCCTTAGCTAGGCAGGGTCTCAGTACAGAGAGGGTATCGCCATGGCAGGGTGGCTCGTGAGCTCCTGGCCATACAACTCCTGCAGGGATCCCTCCATTAGGACCAGGTATTGCTTCCCCGTTACTCATTTGGGCTGCACTACTCTGAGAATACAGCTCATGCATAGCTCTCCAGTGCGGGGTTAAACTAAGCTCTCCAAACCTGTCTTTTCGCACAGGCGAAGGATGTGTCAGACAAAGTGTGTTGCAGGCAGCTGCCAGCTTTGCCTAAACCCAGAGTCCGCCCTGTGCACAGCTCTCCCACACATTCCTAGCACTTGATGTGGATAGGATTCTAGCTCAGGAGAAGGAAAGTCTTAGAATTTACTTTTCCAACGTGATGAAAACACATGTCACTGCAATGTCTGTCAATGGGGTTTGTTTCTATATATAAGTGCTAATTTCCCCTCTCTCATGTCCGCAGCCACAGGGCCAGGGCACAGCTCACAGGTCTTGTGCACATGGAGCAGAGAACACGTCTGTAGCTCCAGATCCCCCAGAACTACACAGCTGTTTCCAGCACTGGAAACCACTAATGCTACCAAGGTCCCTTCCCAGTCAGTATCTTGCAGCTGAGTTAATTCTCCTGCCAAGCAATTCCCACAGTCTCTGTGTATGAAGAGGAGGGAAGCGCAATGGACATAAATCCAGTGCTCTGGGCCCAAAACTGGGAGACATGGCCTGCAGCATTCCCACTCCACTGCATCGCCTCTCAGATCTCAGTCAAATCACTTTATTTTCTGTGGTTCTCCTGCTTTAAGGCAAGGTTAGTAACACCCACCCCTTAAGGGGAGATAGGTGGTCAGTAGCAACTATTTTTACAGCCCTGCAACATGTGCTCGGCTGGATCAGATCCCACAGTAGCTGGGGGACCAAGATCCCGTGAATAAGATTGTTGCCCTCTGAAAAGGAACATTTTTCTGTTTTGCACAACATCTCCTGCCACTCTATCCCCTCTCTCCAGCCAAGCTGTCTACCTGTTCCCTGAAGCAGTAGGCTGCAGATCCCCTTTAAGGCCATCCATACAATAGTCTCTCCTTTTTCCTGGCTGCCACTGTTGTTTTCAGGCAGCTCTCACATCTGACTCTCTGGTGTGGTCATAAGCCAGTTAAAGCTTGCTATTGGGTCTGTGTGGTCAGGACTGGCTTTTTCCATATATGTTACTTTTGGTTCCATGAGCCACGCCTTAGCTAGACAGGGTCTCAGTACAGAGAGGGGATTGCCACGGCAGGGTGGCTCCTGAGCTCCTGGCCATACAACTCCTGCAGGGATCCCTCCTTTAATTTCTAGTATATAGCTAGAAAAACCTTTGTATAAAAACTATAAACCTTTAATTTCCTAGTCTATAACTAATCATTTGTAGTTATGTTGCTACCCTTTCCATTTAGTTTTTAGTTTGACTACCCAGATCAGTGCTGTATCATCTGTATTTTATCAGCTCACTGTTTATGCCTTTTTGTGGAGGATCATTTCTGAATACCCTGAACTGTGATCCCAGAAGGATTCTCAAAGAACACTGTGGGTAACCTCCCTCTATTGTGAAAGATTACTATTTCAGCCTATTCTATTTCCCTGTTCCCTTTAATTTGCTATTATTCTAAGAGAGGAGCTTCCCTATTGCCCCAAGAGAGTTTATTTTCATTAGTCAACCTTTATAAATGTTCTTTTGAAAATTTAAATGGTTTAGATCTGCTAGACTACCTTCCTCCATGTGCTTACTGACTTTTTAAAGAACTCTGTTATGTTTAGGACTTGCTTTCCCTCTACAAAAACACATCTCATGATATTAGTACTATACTTACGCATACTTATTTCCATTGATTTTTATGGAACTTTGTGAACTTTGCCTGTAACCTGTCCTAAAGGATGAAGTCACAATTGCCATATTCAGGGATTTAGCTAAGTGCTGGGACATTTCTTAAATCATCACCTCCATTTCAATTCATCTCAGATTACAGGGTGAATGCCAGCTCCTCTACATCCTCCTCCTCACTTCTGATCCTTCTCCATCTGATATTCCCACTTGGGCAAGTGCCTCCACTTTAAGCAGCATAAGAGCTGGGTCTTGCATGAGAACTGCCCACAACAAAACATGTTGGTCCTGCTGCCCAAGAAACATTCATGGGGCCTGACAATATAATGTCCCCACGACACTCTCTCAAAGCATTTGTCCCATCAACATGAGAATGGACAAAATACCTTCTGTGAGTTCTTCTTTTGCAGCTATTTAAATTCTCTTAGCATTTCTGCAGACACCATCAAAATTTGGCAGGCTGATCAATAATACATCATAGCCCCACTAGTACTAATGATCCCTAATGGTCCCCCATCTCTCTGGAGTTACAGTAAATAGACACTCTGTGGTAGGTGTTGATGTGAATAGCTTGTTTCCCTTCTTTGACGTTATGCTTTCTGTAGTATAGAGGGCCGCCCCCCACAAGCACTATCAGATCTGTCTTCCCAACCCCTGGGTGGTAAATTAATGTTGTCATTCATATTTATCCATGAGTAAGTGCTCTGAAATGCAGACAGCTGAGGGGCCCCCAATGTCAGCCTAGACCATAAGCCCCCCAGGGCAGAGATGGCATCTCTGCTGCGTATGTAACCAAGCTGTGCAACTTTTCAGACTTCACCATTTCTCCTAGTGGAGGGATTTGGCTGAACCACAATGCTCAAGATTAAATTGTGTAAATTTTTCCAATTCTCCAGGTTTCACTCAGACATCTTCAACAAAAAGTCTCATGAACTGCTGGGAGCCATCGGATGAGCTTTTGCCAAATTTGCAGATGGTCACTAAAACATAAGCCCAGCTAAATTTAACAGAGCTTCTGGGTTTGCAGTTAAAGTTCAAATGTGAGTTCTTTCATCAGAGGCACTCTTAAATCAAACTGGGATCTCTTAAAGCGCACTATCTTAGTGATGATTCTTATCCACATGTGAATTTTGCCATTCAGGTCAACACTCTGTCAAAAGCAGATATCAACACATGTGGTTCTGCATCCATCTCCCACAGCGCAGTGCTACACTTTGCTAACTTTCTCCAGACCCGAAAAAACTCTCCTTTGCTTGGAGACAGCCACAGCACAGCCTGGCTAGATCACTTTCAAGTGACTCCTTTATCTTTGACAATTGTTTTTTCCTAACAGCGCTTTTCCTCTGGATGAATCTGCTTATACAAAGTCAAAGCTTTGAACACGTTGTATTAGTTAACAGAAAAATTCAGCATAGCTAAACTATGCCGTAAGGTCTTTTCTACCCCTCTTCACCACTGCAGAGAGAGAACAAAGGTTCTGAGGAAGTGAGGAAGTGAGGGAGGGAGGGAGGGAGGGAAGGAAGGAAGGAAGGAATGAAGGAAGGAAGGAAGGAAGGAAGGAATGGTGCGGAAGGAAGGAAGGAAGGAAGGAATGGTGCGGAAGGAAGGAAGGAAGGAAGGAATGGTGCGGAAGGAAGGAAGGAAGGGAGGGAGGGAGGAAGGGAGGGAGGGAGGATACCAGGCAGGCAGTATCACACTAGCCATAAGCGTGGGTTAGTGGGAAGGAATCTGCCTGTCAGGCATCTTTATGAGACCTCAAATTCACTGGCATAAAAAGTCTAAATGCAAAAACTACTTAAATGCAAAGTGAGTACTGTCATTAAACTCTTCCCTTTGGCATGAACTGCTATCATTCACAGGCATTTCTCTGGTTTTCAGAAGGTCCAGGGCCTTTCATGGAAGGAGCAGAAGATCAGTCACACAGAGTTTGTGTGTCTTCCTAAGAAATTTGGGAGAACACATTGCCACTTTTAGATTCTGTATGTAGAGACTATTGAAGAGCAAAAAGGAGAGAGGCATCTTGTAAGAAGAGAAAATAATCCCTTGTGTTTTTCTGCTGAACATAGGAGCATTGACCATCATCTTGTTTTCTAAACTTTTGGTTTAGGAGGGGCTGAACACATTTTGGGGGAAGCTTCTGGTTAAGTGGCAGAACAAATATGTCAATTCACAGTTCATGCTACAGTGTGTTAAAGAGTTCAAAGTAGCTTGAGGACTGCCTGAAACACAGCCCACAGCTCTCTGTCTTGTAACAGTTCATCTTTTATACCCAATTGCCTACAATGAAACAGAACATTTATGTCATAGCCCAAATAAAGAGGGAAGTGATTCATCAACACCCAAGGTTTTAAAAGATGGGGTTGAAGGGGTTGTTAGGTTTTAAATTATAAAGAAGGGGGGGGGGAAAAAAGGCATTAAAGAATAAAGTGGTAGGTTTTGATCAGTAGTGGAGTCTGAATTCCACAGCAGACAATGTAGAAACAATATCCCAGTACCTGTCTTGACTTCCACTTCTTTTCTTCCTACTATGCCTTTTCTCCCACCGTCTCAAGAGTCACAATTCATCTTTGAGGTGGATTGCAAATCTGTCTTGTTCATCTGCATTTGAATATCTTACACAATGTGGCCAACATCACATGAAATTGGCCAAAAGACAGCATGAGACCAGTGCAATTATTTCAGTCTCATCTCAACCCTCAGGAAAACACAGATGAAAATCAAAATGTGCAAAACCTTTCACCATCTGGGGCAGAAACTGATCTGTGAAGGCAATTGGGATTGAAAATTATGTTACTGCCCCCACTTCCAGACAGAGAGTAATATTTTTTCTTCTATAAGCAAAATGGAAACAAAGCACTTCTAAAGATGTAAAATCTCTTACAAAACCGACAAAGTTTTTTTCTGTACAAAGTCTACAAGCCAGAGTTGCACTGCTTCCAGATGTTCCCCTTCATCTGGCTGCTGCCTCCCCATGGTGCACCTGCCTTTCCCCTTACCCTTGTAAACAAATTATCTTCCACAAGCCAGGGCGTATTTTCCTCCTGTTGTAACCCATGACCTAAAAGCTTGTGATGAAGCTGTATATGCTTTTTAATGAAATGATCAGAGGTAAAATAACACAGTAATAATATACCCATCCTACATTATGTGTCTTATCTGAAAAACAATCACCCACATCTTAAGGAAGCTCAAACAGCTGAAAATGCAGCAGATGATGGAAGGTCTGCTCAGAGATGCTGGACTAAAGTCTGCAGAGACGTCAGTGTGGGAGTGAGGCCCAAAAGTTTGGGAAAAAAAGCATTAATGTCTTAAATACCATCAGCTTCTGCCTTTTTCCCTGGCATCTTCTCTAAAGACCTACAGAGGGATAGGTCATCCCAAGTAACTGCAAAGAGCTTCCCTTTACCAAACTAGGCAGTTTCAGGACTGCTTTACTCATCCTCAACTGACTTGTGCTCTGCTGCCCAAGGCTGCCTCTCAGTTCCCATCTCGATGCACACCTTGGTAGAGCAGCACATCTGTTTGTGCCCTCGGTGTGTCCTGCAGCGAAGGAGCTCCATCACACCAGGAGCTGCAGAGCTGATGACGGCTGCCAGTGCTGCGGGTACAGAACCCAGAGCTGAGCCAGGGTCAGACATGTCCATGGGCAGAGTGGAGAGGAATAGTCAAAGTTGCTCGTGTTCAAGTGCTGGCTTCTGTCCACGTGCAGAAGTGTGTCACAGCCACCACCGCAGGGCAGGAAACATGGCCATGGAAATCGATGCAGTGTTTTGAGAACAAAATGTTCCAATGTGTTTGGCTTGTGATCCCCTGTGCCACAATCTGACTCTGTGGCTTTCTTTAGTCAGTCAAGGCTGTAAAAATACATCTGTGTCCCCCCACCACCGAGCAAAGATGTGGCCTCTCCAGCTCAAAGGGAGGGAATTTATGAAATGCCAACATTAAGCAATGCCATCCATTTGGAAGAGTACAAGGCTTGAACTTCAAGTACCCTGTAGATATATTAATCAACTCTTTAAAAAAAATATTATGGTTCCTATTTTCACTTCTTCTTAGGCCTTCTCTGCAGATAAGTATGATTTGGTGGGCACTTCAGTGGGATCCTTCCCACCCATTCCAATGCCTGGTATTATCTACCCCCTTCTAAAGTGGAGATTTAATGTTCATAATAAGAATATCCAGATGGCACTAAGGTAATTAACAATAAGGAACAGCATGCTTCAAGACAGGCCAAATTCCAACTGCCTGAGGTCTGGAGAAAAAAGAAATCTCTTTAGAAAATTAGCCCAAAAATTGTTCATAAATTATATTTTCCCAGTTTCTTAAGAAGCAGTAGGCATCAGCCACCACCCAGTTCGCTCATCCAGCCAGTTCATCAGATCTAGTACAAGGATTTCTACAGTCAAAAATAACAGGAAAACAAGTAGAAGCAGCTCAGAATCCTGGGAAAAGCCAAAGGCGGGCACCCCACTTCACTCTGATATTTATCGTTGCCTTTGGGAGGCACTGAGTGTCAGCTCAAGGACTTTCATTGCCAGAGAAATTCCAGATCAGATCTTTTGAATGGTGCAAGAAGTATAATTAATGTCCCCTGAATTTATTAAGAAATATTCACGAGGACAAAAGAGACAGAAATCAAACTGCACTTGAATTGCAATTAAACTTTTCCCCTTTCTGCTCCGTACCTCATCCCCCAGGCTTCCTTCCTGCTCCCATTCACCTTCTTTATTGCATTTATCATCCTTGCTTTCCAGCCAGCTTATCCCCTCTAGGGATGGTCTGCTGGCTGCTCTTCCCACCCCTTCAGTCCCAGCCTCTTCCTGGGTTGCCATCCCAGTGCCTGTGCTCTCACACCCCGTGCTGAGCGCAGAGAGTTTAGAGCCATCCCTTCTGCAGGTGACAGCCTTGCCCTGGGTCTGCACCACGCTTGGAAGGTGCTGACGTGGCTTCTGAAGGCTGGCAGCACATCACAGCCCTCATGCTGACAGCCATGGAGAAGCAGAGGTGGCCTTGCCACCCTGCATCTGCTTCCCATGACTCCTTCAATTCCTGCCTCCGTGGAGGGGATTTGAACACGAGGTGATTGATTGTAGATTCATTGAGCTTTGCAGTAAAACACAGCATCCTTGTCCATTGTCTTCCTTCAACAATTATCTGTCTGATTTTATTATTTCAAGAAGAGATAATTAATAATTATTTTGCGAAAGGTACTAGAAGCCCAAAGCTCAAGTTGGTCCAAATGGGTTTATTTGGTTTGTCTGTTGCAAGAAAACATGACTATTTTCACTAAAATATATCACAATTTTATATTTTAATTTTTTCATAGGAATGTAGGAATTGCCATCTCAAAGCAGCCTGAAGTTTTGTTACCCTCTTGTCCTGGATCCAAAAATGACAGGTACTTCAGGAGGTGTGTTAAATGACATGTCAGATACATTCCTCAGATCTTCAGATAAAGGAATTGTCTCAGGCTCCAAAGCCTAATGTCTCAGCCACAAAAAGATCACTATTGATGACCATGATAATGCATTTCCTTGGTGTCTCTTTAATGTATGACAGAAACCACCTAAAACATCAGTGAGCCTGTTGGCACATCAGAAGTTAAAGCAAGACCCCAAAACTGTTATTTTTCCCTTAGCTTTGGGGTTTGATTTCAGCTGGCTACCTTAGGTACTTGATCATGTCCTTTTCCAAATACTTATTTTGAAATTTAAAAAAAAAAAATCTAATAAGAACTTTTCCAAATAAGATTATTAAGTCGATATCATATGTGTAGTTACCTTGAATTGATCTAATTGCAGAAGAGGCGCTCTGCCGATGACAGTCTTCATTTTTCCGTGGGGAGTACAGCGTGGAGAGCAGGTGCTCTGCCCAGGGAAGAGGCAGTGCCTGTTCCAGCAAGGCAGCACTGAGTGCAGCTCGAGATGGCCCCTTTTGGGATGGCCTCCACCTCACACCCTGCCTGCCAGCCCTGCTCCAGCAGGCTGCAGAGCAGCAAGGATGCACAGCAGGCTCCCTCTGATCACTCGCTCCGAGGGGAAAGGCTGATGTGCTACAGCAAACTCGAGGATTTCATGGCCTCTTTGGGTGGTGGCTATCAGTTTCAAGGGCCTTCTCAAGGGAAGCGGAAAATGCACCAATTTCATGTGGATTCTGGCCAAAAGATGGATTTCCCCATTCTGTCCCTGGAGGAGTGAAACACATTGGTCATGAAGAACAGAGCCCTTCCTTTCATCAACAGGGAATGACCCCGCCTGAAGTAAGTGGTCAAAAGCTAGGGAGCCTCCTGCATGCTCCCTGTCCCCATGGGATGCTCAGCAGGGAGTGCTGGGAACACTGGTCTCACGCAGCTGTCCTCGGGATCCCGGCTCAGCAGTGAGGATTTTTATGAGTAGGTGAGATGGAGATGGGTGTGCAGTTAAGCAAGGGCTTTGCCATTCTCAGACCTGAGGGCTCATACTGGTCTGCACCATTTTTTGTTCTGCTCTTCATCCTCAAAGAACAAACCTTATTTTAACCTGGACTGTTCCTAAATTTGCCAGACAGACTGCATCAGTCAGCAAGGCAATAAAAGACACTCAGCTTACACTAGAGACTCTACCCTAGCTACTTCTCCCAAGTCTCCAAGAAGGCCATATGGATTTGTATGAGGTGGAAATAATGTTACTTTCACATTTAAAAGTTTGTCTTCTCTGTTGGGAAATATTCATGCTTTCCATCATGTCAGGACACTGTTGTTACACCCCCATGCCCCATTTCCATATGTAGAACAAGGACATTCAGTCTTGCCCCACTGTGGTCAATATGCAGAAGAAGAGGTCAAAGCAGGAAGCTCTGAGAGATGCCAATGCCTGACCAGGGATGAATGATTATTTGCTGGCATAAGGAATAAGTCTGATATGGTAAAACCTCAGGAAGAATTTTATTTAGAGAGGTGAATTCTAGGTCTGAGTAAGTCAGGGCAGACCATTTATCTCTGTACGAACGTTGCAATAGTGAGGGTTTTTTTAAAAAATTCAGATGCCAAACTGAAGTTTGGGCTAGGTTTGAATTGATGGCTTGGCATCAAACTAAAATTTTAAGTTTTGAGGGAACAATGGAAAAAATGCCTGTCTTTTGTTTTTTTCCAGCTCCAAACGCTTCCTCCAACTCAAAGTGATTGGAAGCTATTTAATTTTTTTCTCAGTTTCATTTTTAACTTATGTTCTTTTGTAAAACTGCATCAGTTTTACATTTCTAAAATGTTTCATACTGTTGCTAACAAAAAAGAAGGTCCCATTAAAAAGTCCTTACAGAAGACGCTTTCCTCTATGATTTACCATGTTCCAGGTTCTCTCCACTAAAAACAGCAGATGCCATTTTGTCCAAGACAGCAACAGACATTCTCTGTTTGTCAAACAATTCCTGTCTGTTAGAAGAGCAGGATGCCCTTCTGGTGTAAGGCACATCTGACCTGGTATCTCCTTGAGATCATTGTGCCAGGAGAGCACCAAAGCAACTGGCAGCACCATCAGGACTAAGAGGCCAATGCAAAGAAGCGAAACTGTTGAATCAGTTTAATTCACTGCTGCCTGCAAGGATGGCACAAGGCAAGGCAAAGATCATGTTTAAACAACTGCCTATACCTGTTGTGAATAGTCAGCTCTTTTTTCTCCAGTGCTCTATACCCACTGTGTGCCTCTGTTTGCCCCAGCCTTTTCCTGAGCTGAAGCCGAGGGATTTTTCCATGTCCCTGAGGAGTGTGTTAGAAAAGCAGTGTTTATGTTAAGGGACTTCATTAACATTATTAGTCAGGCTGTAGTACCCAGAGACCATCGCAGCAAAAACGAGACCTTGTTCCTTTGCGTCATTGGCCCAAGCAACCACCAGGCTGAAACCTAACCCTGGCTGCTTGCCTTCAGGGGAAAAAATAAGAAGGATAAAGTAAACAAGGCCCCTGTTCAGCTTTCCTGAGCCTAGATGAGAATTGCTTGCAATTATATATCAAAACTCGGAGCTGACTTTGAGCAGGCTCAGCTCTGCTCCACTGCAGCCACAACCATGTGAAGAAAATCCATGCCCGCAGCTTGCAGCTGCTGTGACCGGCCACCTCCACCCTGAGCCACGAATCCAGGAAACTCTTAAGTACATGCTTAAATCTACCATTCCTCAGGACAGCATTGATTTGATACCAGTGGGGCTTAAAAGCAAGCATGAGGTTACAGGCTTTCCTGAACATGCTTGCTTTACCAAGCCTGGTTTTCAGACATTCATTATTTTATCCCGATGACAGCTGAGGTTTGGGGTTTTTTGGCTGCCGAGCTCAATCCCCCCACTCTCCTCTCTATCATGGCAAGCTCAGCCATGCTGTCCCCACTGCACTCCTGCCCCTGCCAGCTCGTCCCACTCAGCGAGCTCCGTCACATCTCCTGCTGCTGCAGCTGATCCCACTCCTCCTGCAGCACCACTGCTCAGCTGCCTCCACACTGCTGGGGGTGCCTGGGGTCATGAATGGCCACTGGCCGGCAGCTAAAACCCTCTGAGCACCGGGTGCAGGTGCATCAGGGTCCCCTGCATCACCCCATCCCCTCATATCCCCTCCTGTCCCTCCGGCAGAGCACAAGGGGGAACACTGCCTCCCCAGCCCTTTCCACTCAGCAGGCAGAGGGCCCTAAATACACCCATTGAGGGCCCTAGAGTCCTTCCTACGCTAATACAGCCTATTTTCTAGCCTGTCCCTCATTCTTGGGAAAAGATAATTGGCTTCCACCTTCTCTCTGAGCTTTAAAATTCCCCCACCTCTCAACAAATGAACTGCATGGAACCAGAGGAAGGGTATCAAGTAAAACCAGTCCTGCCTTTGTCTTGTAGTCTGTGACATTATCTTAAGTGAATATAAAGAAATTCCCCAAACAGACTTACAGAATCTAGAGATAGTTGCGCTGGGTAGATTTTATATAGCTGACAGGAAAATTTAAGCTTTGGATTTAAAGTGACAGCTGAAGCAATACAGCCTTATCTCACCATTAACTTCCCCTCCTTCCCCATACTGTGTAAGCCAACTAGGCTTCTGACCAGACAGCATTCCATGTGTCCCTCTTCTCTTCTCTTCTCTTCTCTTCTCTTCTCTTCTCTTCTCTTCTCTTCTCTTCTCTTCTCTTCTCTTCTCTTCTCTTCTCTTCTCTTCTCTTCTCTTCTCTTCTCTTCTCTTCTCTTCTCTTCTCTTCTCTTCTCTTCTCTTCTCTTCTCTTCTCTTCTCTTCTCTTCTCTTCTCTTCTCTTCTCTTCTCTTCTCTTCTCACAATTCATAATGATGCATTTAATTAATAGTAAATGTGCATAGAAGTTTTCTGGGCAGCCATATGACAGCCACATTAACACCATATGAGCCCAAAATTGTTTATTGTTATTATAGTAAATACCGAAGTGAATTAAGAATGATTGATTGGACACTTATTGTGACTTGACCAAATATATACATATTTAATAATAGGATGTTTCAAAAGAAGAAAGAGAAATGCTGTCAGAAGAGAAATTCAAATATATATGCCTCTTTTTTGTTTGTTTGTTTAAAAAAAGAACTAATTATCTGAGCTGCGTGGTCATAATTTGAAAGAAACAAAAGTTTTCACAATGTTTACTACCACTACGCTGACCCAAGGTGACACCTACAGAAATAACTTGGAAGTGTCACTTAACAATCAATCAATTCCTTACGGTCACAAACCCATTTAAAAAACTGTAGCATCAAAGGTATTAAAAAAATTAATAAGGCATTTAAAATGCTGCAGAAAGACAGAACCATGTCGGGCTGGGAAGAAGGCAGGAGTAGGAGTGCCCTGCCCGGTGTCCGTGTGCTTCCAGCAGGGAAGCGCAGGGAGATCGGGGCGTCCCCCACGGGGAGTGCCCCGTACTGCGCTCACCCAGGGAAACAAAAAAAGCAGGAGGCCTTATTGAAAAGATTATCTTTCCCATCAATAATCCCCCTCTAAGAGTTCTTTATTAGTAAACCCCATGGCAAAACCTGACATATTTACAGCTTGCAGTAAACTTTATGTATCTGAAACAATATTAATAATAAGGAGCTGGTGACCAGAGCAAATCATTCCAGCCTTCAAAATGATCAAGTGAAAGCTTAATTGTACTGAAAAGAGAGAGTCCCAACAAGTTGAAAATCCTTCCCAAACACCCTTTCGAAAAAGCAAACTTTACCAAGATGAAAAAAGTGTGTTGGAGGATTGGAAACATAAGAATACATATTTAAAAAAAAAAAAAAAAAGGCAAAAAAAAAAAAGCCCAAGTCTGATATCACAGGCTGAGCTGAGACAGAAACCTGATCTTTTACATGGAATGGGCAACATTTGGGTCTGTTTTATGTGAATTGCTCCAAGCTGTTTTGGTTAGAAATGTATAGATTTTAAGGTAAGGAGTACCGTATAGGCAGTGCAGGTCATTCCCAGTACTGGAAGACGTTCCCCATTACTTTTCAGCTGACAAAGGTAGGGTCCAAACTTTTCTTTCTTTGCTGAGTAACTTCTTTGCTTTAACGCTGAGCTGGATTTGGCAGGAGAGACACTTGTATTTTGCTGCCTGATTGTGCTTTTCAACACTCTCATTCCCTCTCTCCCTCCCTTCTAAGGATTATCTTATTTTTATCACCAACCTGCAGAAAATTTTATTCTTCTTGTTCCTTCTAATGTTAAAAAAAAAAATTTAAAATTGTTGTTTCTCAGTAATCCTACAAACTTGTCTCTGCTGGTGAAAATGGGAAAAATTATGCTGTTTAGAACAATATTTTGGAGAGGATAAATCTGAAGAGCTCCAACTGTTTTTCAAGTAGGCTTTGTTTCTTATTAGATAGCACTTATGTGTTGTTATTATGATTTTTCGCACTTGAAAAATGAAAAATATCTTCCCATTTTGTCAGTCAAAAATATTTCCTTTCCTTTATTTTACTTGATATAACTCATGAGCATCTTTATATTGACTAAAGAAGAGAACTATTCATGGTTTGGAAAAGGCGACTAGAAATGCCAAACACAGCATAAGAATTTTTGTAAGAATTATAACATCTTCCAGAATGTTTTCTACAGTCTGTTTCTGCTACCAAAAAAAAAAAAAAAAAATCAAACTTAGTTCCACTTTTATTCTTTTAATTATTTAAAACTATATTTTGACAGCATCATATTTCTTATGCATGCATGTTAAAACAAAGGGGGAAAATATTGCAATTTATTTTTAAATGTCTGATATGACCCATTTGTTGATTTAAAATCTACCACTGAAAAACATAACAAGAAAACCATAAAACTCTCTTTAATATGTTACATATTTAAGCAGTGCTTACTTGTCACATTTTGGCTAATACTTATGTAGCCTTTTAAAATGAAAATAAAATATCTTGGCCATGATGTTGTAATTATGCACAGCGCATTCATTCCCTTTCCAGAATGACTCCCTGCTTTATTCTTCTCTGATAATCACAAAGCAATAGCTTTCCTACGTGGCAATTTATTTTTTGCCTTCAATGTATTTTTGCTCTAAGAAGAGCTTGCATTTGTATGGCAGCATGTCCAGACAATAGGTTAGAAATACATGTTGCTCTGTCCCCATGTATGGATATGCACAGATGGATGGGCGGCAGGTATAGCTAAGTTTTACAATGAAAAGAAGAAAATCCTACAGGAACCCACTCCATTATTTCCCTGCCTTCGAGCCATACTGTTTTGACATCGGGGCTTGTGTGTTCGGCACACAAATTTCCTCTGAGTTTGTCCTTAAGATTTTTGTCTGCTTAAAACATGGAGTTTTTTTCCTCAGAGCGTGAGGTCAGATCTTATTTGTTTGTTCACTTTGTGTCATCAATTGTCACAAGCCATATTTTCACTAAGCTCATTTTGCTGCTGTACAGTAGTTACAAATGAAGCGGAGGGGTGGGAGAATGACTGCCGGGTGATTTGTTTTTTCCCTGAACTATCTTCATAAAAATAGACAGAGATTTCATAAAAAGGATGAGGGAAACATTTTGTTTGAAAAAAAATAATGCAAGCAGCAGAGATCTGCTGCCTGCTGCCCTCAAGAAATTACTAGAAGAGACTTGAGAAAAACATCAGCTATTTTTGCCTTGTGATTGTCTTTAATTTATTTTTATTGTCCATTATTATGTAGAGATACATCTGTCCATAAATAGATTGCATTACTTGCTTTCCTAATATAGCTCTGCTAATTAAATCAACCTCAAAAAAGAAATATTTTCTCATCACATCTTCAGCTTAATTGCCTCAAACTTGGAATTAAAAATTGTTTTAATTTCAGTACACTAGGAAGACTCATATTTAAAAAAAAATAAAGTAGCATTCTCTAACCTTATCGTTATTCCTTTAGCCTGTTAAACTGTCTAATAGTCTTGAATTCTCTATTTGGAAATTTTTTAAGACAATACCACTATAAACACAGTTCTTTCTGCATTACCAGGTACATGCACATATATATATATTCCAAAGGCAGGTTATAAACTGCACCAAGTTGGCAGCTGTCGGGAAGGTTATTTGTGGAGCGAGTGCTTTAGCCTAGGGACGTAGTGGGCTCTTAATAATAAGCAAGGGGGGAAAAAATTTAATGTTTTCTTTAAATTAAGACTCAAACAGAATTGCTTTAATGAATATCGGAGGAACTCACAGGCTTCAGTTTGCTCCTACTCTAACAAAATTTCCTTTGTGGTTTTCGCTGTAGGATCAAAAGGAGCCAATTAACTTTTCTATAAGGTAAACAAACGGGGAACTAGAAATATCCCCGCGAATGATCCGACTGGCGGGGTCCGGCCTTTTGCTGTTTTCCCTTTCTTTTTGGTGCCATTTCCCGCATTGCCAGGGCTGGGGCAGAGGAGGTGCTCCCACCCTGGGCTCTGAGGGGACCCAAGCAGGGGCTGGGGAGGCAGCCCACCCCTGTGGGGCTCAGGAGGGTGGCCAGGAAAGGCAGACAGCGCCCACATGGAGAAGCCCAGGGCTGGATCAAAGATCGCCCTTGGTGCACCCCAGCTTTTGAGATGCAAGATGCTTCTCAGCACTGAGGAGGATAATGTAAACTGAGACCAACACATCATGGGGGAAAGGGAGCATTTCCTTGCCCTCACAAACTGCAGTCCCTCCACTCCCGCTGGCTTCGACAGGGTGCTCCACAGCCTGAAAAGTCCCAGGCAGGCGTAGGAACCCATCGGGCTGAGGCACACGGGCACAGCTTGGCCAGGCTGCTCGTCCCAGGGAGAGACAGGAGGGCACACACTGGGGTTGCTCTGGAGAAATCTGGGGTAGGAGAGAAGCAGCAAGTTCACACACAGACACAGAGATGAGCAGTGGCCAGGGAAGGAGAAACAGAATGCATGAAAAAAAACTTTCAGTTAAAGCCTCTTCAGTTTTCTTCTCACAATGTGAGAAAAAAAAACCCAAAACAAAACAGTACAAAAATATGCAGGTCCTCACTCCCGCCTTGTATATAACCAGAAAACCTGCTCTTTTTAGCTTTTTCCTTGCTGGATGTTTTCTTGGCTCCCTAACACAGCCTCCTTTGCCGGGTTAGCTGTAGAACAGTGGCGCTGCCCTCCCAGTGGAGAAACAGTCCTTAGGATTGCACCTCTCCATTGGGAATGCCACACTCATCTCCCAAACTATTCCCAGCTCCAGAAAGCAGCCACTGCTGCCCACCAGCAACCAGACAGGAGATCCTGGGTGACTCCCTGCACCTCAGCAAAGTCACGCTGGTTTTAGGGAGAATCAGCTATATTTATAAATGCAGATAATGGAATAAAATCACCTACCCTGGGAAAAAAAGAGATGCTTTCTGGAGCTCCAGTTACGTTTACTTGAAGTGGCCATTTTATCTTTGAAAGAGCCACTGAAACTGAGTGTACCACAGGTAGGACAGAAGAATGCCCATTTTTTACCAATTTTCTGAATTTCCACAGAAAAGTGGATAATTGAAGAAGGTGTCGGGCCATGCTGATGCTCATGCTTTACCTCCAAGGTGTCTCTGTCTGAAATGAACTGAAATACAGTTAATTCTGACCTCGTGGTGTGTGGCTCAGTGGTGCTGGTTTGGAAACAACGAGGCTGTGCCTCCAGCCCCGCCAGCCCAAACAGTATTGCTGCCTAGGAGAGCAGCTGTTACATCAGCCATCAAAATATCAGGGTGCAGAAGCCCTCAAAAGTTTCAAAGGGCACAGTGTTCTGCCTTTAGCCACAGGGTCAGAGAGCCTGGGCTTGCAAGGCCAAGCAAGTCTTGGTCGTCCATGCAAAGTGAAGTTCATCAGCATTAATTGCTTTCAGTGTCAGATCTAGAGGCAGGAGCAAATTCAGCAGCAGTGACACCAAACTCCATACAGCTCTTGAGTCAGATGCTGCAGTCACCAGCACCATGGAAATACTGCAGACTGACAGGCTGAAAGATACCAAGATGCAAATGTGAGTCACATATTTTATCGCTGTATAAATATCTCCAATTACTTCCAAACCTCTGAATAACAGAGAAATGCAGTCAGCTCTGGGATGGAGGGCAGCAGATAGCAAACTGGAGCATTACAGAGTAATGGCAGGCAGAAAGGAAGGATTTGGCAGACTCCAACTCACACCAAAAGGCGTCCATGGTGTTTGTTGTCCATGCAAAACTATCTTCTCCCTCCCAAGAGCACCACAGAACCGCAAAGCTGTCTCACCTGAATGCCCACCCTCAGCAGCTCCAGCCCCGGGTCTCTCCCCAAGCGCCTGGGAGCAGAAAGGCACATCTGCCCTCCCTCCAGCCACGGGGCTGTGCTGGCTTTCATTTCAGTGCCACAGCCTCTCTAGAGATATGCAGAGAGGAAAGTGGGGTTCCAAGGGTTCTCCTCGTGCTGCCACAGGCTGGCTCCTAGACAGGAGCACAGAGAGGGCTGAGCCCAGCCAAGAGTTTCTGCCCCTGGAAAGTGTGCAGGGGTGTCCTGAGCAGAGTGCTTCAGGTCCATGGGCAAGGCACCCCACCTTCCTTATGCACCAAATGCTCTGAGGAGAGGAGGAAGTAGAGCGATGACTCCAGCTGAGTGAATAGATTATTATTTTAACCCTCTAATGGGTTTAACTACTAGGATTTTTTTTCCTATTCCAAGGGGCAGCCACCAGTTTCTTGGGTTTTTTAGAACAGGCTTTCCTCATCGTGTCACCAATACGTGAAATTAAGAGTTTCTCTCCCTCTACTCCCAACCCCCACATCTTCCTGTCAGATCCCTTTGGTGGGGAAGGAGAGTTAGCAATATTCACAGATCCCAGTCATTAGGCCTTTCCTGCGTAATTTTTAAAATGCACTAAGAGAAAAGTAGGGGGCAGGGGTTGGGGGGGGGCAAAGAAAAACTCCTTTATTGTGCTAAGGCTCATAAATTCACTGCAGGATGATTTATAGCAGCAGAGCGTAGCACCTAACTCAAGTCAATGCAAGAGGTTAATATGAAAGGTTAAGGAACTCGGTTCTGGCTGATTTATGGTTGGACTGTCGGCTTTTATCCTGACCACAGCTCTGCAACTGTAGCTTGGGACTCTACAAAGCACAAGAGGGGGTGGTGGTGTTAAAAAAATAATGTGTATTTAGGCATTATCCCTGCCTATAAAATAAAGACCCCAAAATTCTTAAATGACCAAGGAGCTTTCGTATCCAACATGCCACTGCAAAAGCAAGGCACCTCCACTCATCTATTCCCAGGCTCCCAGACCAGAGGGGATTGCTCTGATCATCTTGTTTGCTTCCTGTATTACACAGGTGACAGTTTTTCCCAGAAGCTGGGTTAAAGCATATCTTTCTGAAAGCTGCCCAAGCTCAAAATTCCCAAGTACCATGCAGCTACAGGATAGAGCCCAGAATAGACAGAGGTACCTTTGGTGACAATAAAATGATACCTTGCTCCAAGGATGAACTTGCTTGACTCTAGCATCCAGCCACTCCACCATAAAAAGCATTTTTGCTTGCAGGATGGAAAAGTCCTAGGTATCTGGATATTTCTGTCTGCAAGTGTGCACAGTCAGTGATCTTCTAACATTTTCTCTCCAATAAGATGACTGGATTATGATCTACACAGCCTCCTTTGATGAAATTCATTAGACTGCCTTGCCAAAAATCTTTTCGACTTTCTCCAGCACTTGTCCAGCCAGAGGAGAGCAGAACTGGGTGCAACATTTAAGTAACAGCTTTACCAAGTGTCATACAAGCTTTGATCCCAGAAATACGGATTACTATTGGAGTCACACTAGCAGTATTTTCATTAAAATACATGAACAAATTTGCTTTCAGTTTATAAAGTTCCATCTCAATTCCACATACTAGAAGTTTTTAATCTGACAGTATTAAGACAAGCATTATCAAGAAATAAGAGTAGATGGATTTAGTGTAAGTTGACTTTACCAAGCAGGTAAAGTCTGCTTGAAAAGGACAAGCATCTCCTCTCACCAGGCCCAGTCTGGTGAAGCAGTTCACTGGCAAATGATTTTTGTCCTTGCTGTTTATCAAAACCATTGTACTATTAATCCATGACCAATATCAGACTGCTCTGTCTATAGATCCCTGAATCATCTTTCAGTCCCAGCCTTAGCATTCTTTGTTCTCAAAGTCTTGTAGATTTGCCCCAGATTTACCTCTGTGTAACTGAGAGCCCAGTCTGGGCACTCAGGAGCAGTTCTGTCTAACCATCCATGTTGGAGAAGGGACACAGCAAGGATGCATTCCCCGTAATATTTTGCAGCAATGATCCAAACCCACAAGAAATTCCTGTGCTTGTAGGTCTATTACTTCGTTAGAGAAACATTGCATTTGTCCTTTGATTTTTTTTTTTTAATATAAGAGCATCTGTCTGTCAAAGCTTTGGGGAGCTGGGCTGTGTGAAGGCTCCAGCCTAGAACGGGCCATGAAGTTTTTCTGCTCAGGAGGGAGGAAGGAGTGGGAGCCAGAGGCAGCCCTCGGCACTCAGTCTTCCTTTCTCTGCTGTGCAGGGCAGAGTGTCACTCAGCTGCCCCAGCCAGGACACAGTGTCCTCTCAGTCCCTGGCAGAGCCCTTGGCCATCCTGGTCTTTGCCCACGAAGTGCAGAAACCCCACTCCCACAACTGCCCTTCCCAAGCTGCCTTTCCAGCAGCTGCCTCCCATTGTGGCACAGAAAGGATGTGCACATACCAGCTGGGCAGCCACACAGAGGGGACAGTGTCACTGTCTGTTTGCAAATGCTCCCTGCACCAAGGATACGCTCCTGGCCTAAAATACCCTTTGGGTTTATATGTGTTGGCTAAACAAATCATAAAGCTTTTAACCCCACTTGAAACCCAAATCTCCTGAGGATTTCTAATCGGAGAAGGAGAAATGTACCCTTATGTGTTCAGGAAAGGCATTGTTTTTTTCTTAGCCATGTAACCAAGCTTTGTGTTTTCACTTCATTTTCTTTTTGGTCAATTATGGTTGAATAAGCTCAAATTTTAATATCTGCATGTTTGTGCTACTAGCCACTGTTCCTGTTGCTTCTGGAGAATAGAGGCTATTGGTTAATGGCCCCTATGAGGCAGAGAGAAACAGAGAGAAATAGAGAGGAAAGAAGTTAACTTTAACTGTAGACTCTTCTTTACCTAATTTTTGAAGAGCAACTAATGGGCGTATTCCTGTTCTTGGCTCTTAAATAATTTGCATAATCCTCTAGGTAAATAAGATGCACAAATATCTTTAAGAGTTATTATGCAGAGGTGAAGTATAGAGTAACTTTGCCAAGTTATGGTAATCTGGGCAGGTAGACATTTGCATGAAGAACTCTAAGTTTTGTACACAACTTGCAAGATGCTTAAATACTCAGTGTAAAGTATTTCAAGGAAAAAATATCCTTTCTCCCTCTCCTCTCACTTTCCCTATCATCAATTGACATCAATGGTTAAAGGCCTTGGCAGAAAATCTAAATCACAGATAAAGAAGTAATACAAACAGAAAGCCTAATCCTCCTGCCAAGAAGTTGAACAGCAAAAATTTTATTGACGTTAGCACAGGCCAGACTGGGCCCAGGCACACAGAAATTAGGACAAGTTGCTATCTAGATTGTATGAGCCAACATAATGGAGTCTCAGGAGGTTAGGGAGATTTCCCTTTGGAAACATATCCTCCCAAATGCTTGAAATGCTGGAGTTTCATATGGCTAAGAGAAGCAGATAATTCCCAAAACTCAGCTTCCCTCACAGACATGGACATATCTTCTTGGACAGCTCCAAAAAATACCTATGTTTCTCTTTTAAGCAGATAGGAAAGCAAACTTTACAGTCCACATGCCTGTGCTAACAGGACATACATGTATGTGTACTTTTTGTGTACAAAAAGTACAGAAATCAGTATTTTTAACACTTCTCCAAACTGTTGCATGTTCTTCCACTCTTCAAGCTCAGATATCATATTACAGGTCGCTGGTTTAATACTGTGAGCAGCCACAGCTCTAGGGAGTCCACGCTGCTGTATGTATGTGGTCCTTCATATGCTTACCAGAGGAATCTCTCAAGAGATTGAAATATCAGCCCAATGGCCTTGAACTGGCCTCTGCTTCTGTAAGGAGACTATGTGAGAGGTGTGTATCCTCAGCAGACCTGAACAGCAACATCACTGTAGTGAGCTTTGCTGGACGGTTTTTCCTCCAGCAGATTCATTTAATTTCCAGGTAAATTCAGTTCCCTGTGACCATATTGGCAACTCAAAGAAGAAGGACATGATCTTGCAGACCCAGTCATAACCACCCCATTTTTCTTTTCCTGCTGTAGTTATTTAGGGATTTCAGAGGGCAGTCCAGAAGGATCAGCTTGGCAAACCCCATCTCGTTTCTGACAGCAAACCAAGAGAGTGCTTGGCATCCTGTCATATGTGGGTATGAAACAGAGGTCAGGGTCAAGTGTCCAAGAGGACACGACCAAATCATTCCCACCGCCTCTTGCAGCAGTTTTCCTGGGTAATTGCTAAAGCCAGGACACTGACTCTGCCTGCCAGGCTTTCACCGAGGGTAACACAGGAATTATGCCCCTGCGGGGGGAGGAACTAGACACAAGGCAATGGATGGAGTTCCATTTCATCCTCAGCCATGGAAGTAACCAGACTCATGTTTCTTTGGTATCTGTGAGGTCTCTGTTCATCTGGGCAGCTCAGTGATCTCATCCTTGCTGCTTGTCCCAAGGTAAAATAAATTTATGAATTTAAGGTGACTGAAGGTTTTTAAAACAAATCTCTTCTTCTCCCTCAAGGAACCTAAAAAAATCATATTTCAGCTTTCTGTTTTGTTTAAATGGCATCACACAACTCCACTGCCCTCCCGGAAATATCACCGAAGAACTGCCTCAAGTATGACCTGGGAGAGTGCTGATGCAGTTGAAGTAAATCATGCCGGTCATCCAGAGTGAACTGTTATTCCCATTCTCCTTATAAAAATAATATTAACCTAGTTAAAAAAAAAAAAAAATGCTGAGTTTCTTGGAACTGGCTATCAGTTGAGTGGGTCAATTTAAAGTTTTCAGTGAATATATTTCCTTCATGCTGCTTGAGGCCTTGAAGAGGAACTACTATACCTCTTCCAATATTTTTCAGTGCCGTGTGCTGTATAAAAAAAGAAATCATACAGGCACACCACTGAACTCTCTCCTTTGTCCAGGCTGGCCAGAAGGTTTGCTGATTCTGACTGCTGAAATACAATCAACCCAAACCCAAGCTGCCCTCCTTCTGAATGGCATTATTTTTTTTAAACATCAATAGACTTCTTTTTTTTTTAATTGAGACAAATATTGAAGAGTCAAATGCCTTGTGTGAATCACCATGGTGCTATCAGAGCCATGTCAGTTTCTGTGAGGTAAAAAAGCCATCCTGGCTATTCAGTACCCTAAACCTGCTGTAGACAGTTCTGCTGGGAAGGAAGATGGGAAAATATAAGCAGTAAAAAAATGTGCCTTAACCCCTCTAGAAACAGCAGGTTCATATTTCAGATTCATGGGGTCACAGACTGATGTGTTTCTTAAAAGGAGTCAAAAAGTCACAACGACTGTTCAGTGAGCAGATGTTCTCCAGGTAATACCAAGAGCGTGTTTGATTAATACTGTTTTGCCAGCATATTTGAATCTTGCCCTACGGAGCTGTGGGCTGCTGAATTAAATTTCTGTTTTAAAAGAGAGTGAAAAGAAAGCAAAGGACCAGCTCCTCCTAGGTGTGAAACTAGTGGTATCCTTGTTGAAACCACTCTGAAGCCAATAGAGCAAACAACTCGAAGTAAGGAAAAATCTGAGATTTTCTAGCCACGTACTGGCAGCAAATATGTTTTTGACAATCATTAGCAAGGAGCTCAGAGCTGTTCCCATTCCTGTCAGCAGAGTGCTTGCTGGTGGGCAGCTCACCACTAGCATGAGCCTTTTGTTTCCAGTAAAGTGGACATGAGTTCACACTCATGTGCATATAGTCACACTCGTGACTGTGACTAGGAATAATTCAAATAGAAATAAACACATTAACTCAAAAGAGGAGGCCAAAAGCCTTACTGACCTTTATGAGCAGTGACACCTTCACTCCGACCAGTGTGATCAGGACCAAGTCTTGATGCTCATTTCATACCACTGAAAGAAACAGAAGCAATCTGCAATATGCCGTGGGCATGAGTAATATATTTTGTCTCTCTACAATTTGGGGTGTTTTTTTGCCTTTGATGACAGAATTCAATAGAGAGATTCACTCAGATGGCATGGAAATTTCAGAAAGCCAAAGACAGCGTGAAGTCCCTTTTAGGAGAGTCTGGGTATTGTGAACACTTACAAATTGGTCATTGATGTCAAAATATAAGAATTAGCGTGAGATGATAGATACCTCCACATATGGAAGTCATGACCATAGCATCTAATTAGTTATATACCACTTGCCCCATGAATCTAATGTCATTAGCCAAGCAATAGAGAGTCATTTTGTCCGTAGAAACCTCAACTGTTGCATGTGAACTCAAGAGTGAGGTTGGCCTGATGGCAAAAAGGTATTGAAGTCACTCCAGTGCCACCATAGCAGAACAGTTTGGTGGATTCAGTACCCTTGACCCAGGACAGAGAATCTCCCTTATTTCACTACTGAAAAGTGGGGAGAAGTGAATGCCATATAAAAGTATTGAGAGATCAGAGATACTTCATGGAAAAGGGAAAACTGGTTGAGCTGGTTAAGCCTTCATGAACCGAGGGAGTTTGTTCCAAGGGAGTGCAGGTACTGATGGTTCAGCGAAACATCACAGTATGGTCAGTCTCTGAATCTCCTTGGGGTCTGGAGTGATCTGAAGAGTGAAGGAAATCTGAAAAATTTTAGTCTAGTCACAACTGGATTAATACACACTGAGGCAGAGACACAGCCATAGCAGCATGTGCCGGAGTTACTGGGCAGGGAATGCATGGTGAAGTGTGCCTTGGAGAATGGGCAACCCAAAAGCTTTTACAACATTTCAATCTGGTAATTCCTTAAAGCCACTGGCTTTTCCTGGTGTGAGGCACAACGATGAGTTTCACGTGCTCTGGATGTGCAGTTCTCCACGATTAGCCCATGCATGCTTCCTGCACACATCTCACTGCGGGCCTGGGACACATCTCTCATTAGCGAGCAGCCTGGTTACACAGTGCTGCTGCTCTCAGCACATTCTTGTTAATCGCATCCGAATGAGGGTTACTGCTTCTGGGTAAGCAATCAGAAGTTTACACTTCTTCTGGGTAGTAAATAGTCACCCTTGAATGAGGGTTTAAGCTGCTCTCAGTGGAGTCAGGAGTCATCAAGCAAATGCCCATGGCTTGTCTGGGTGTATCACCATCTGTCTGCATGGTTTTGTCCTATTTCAGTGGCAAATGTGGGCTTAGTGCTGGTGCACGTGAAGGACTGGTGGCTTCACAGAAAAGCAGGTGCTCTGAAAGCTTTAAATAGCTCTGCCACATACTTCAAATATGACTGGCAGCACTCCTAGTATTCTGCCCTGCATTATTTGGCCAAGAAGCCTTAGTCTTTAACTTCCAGACTTGGACATTTCAACCTTGAGCCTCCATATGTCTCAGTCCTTCAGAGCATCCCACCACTGAGCCTTGTTTCACACAGGTATGGCACCCTGGGGCGCTGTTCAAACATGCCAAGGGAGGAGAACATAATGAGAACCCATGGTAGGACATCTGTAATTTAAGCCAGGATTTGAACCCATGCCTTGGCAGATGTCTAGGAGAATTTTGCCCAAGTGTGCTTGTTTCCCTCCTTTCTTTTTCCAAGTGTTTGTTTCCCAGTTTGCACTAAATTTTATTGAAAACATCAGGCTAATAGGAATGGGGAGAGTGCTTGAGTAGATTTTGCCTCTTTTTCCCTTTTCCTTCTGGAATGCAGCCATCAAAATAAACATTAAATGCAAAATGCTGGGGCTTGAGTTATTACTTGTGAGGGTGCTGGGAAGGAAATTTATAGCAACATTAGTGTGTTTTGCTAGAAATCTCTTAATGCACCAAAGTGGAGAGGTGTGTGTGTTTTTTATTAAAATGTTACACTCTATAAATCTGAGCAGCAGGAAGGACACAGGTGGCCCTGGGGCTCAGCTGACTGGACTGTCATTTTATGCTTGGGGAAGGTCTGTCTGACTGTCCTCCCACCCCATCCCAGCATCAGCACAGCCACAGGCTCTCTCCATCACAGATTGCAATGGCTGTGGAGGCTCTATGTTTACTTTATTACAGCAGCCTTCCAGTACCTAAAGGGGTCCTACAAGAAAGAGGGAGAGGAACTTTTTGCAAGAGCATGTAGTGATAGGACAAGGGGGAATGGCTTTAAACTGAAGGAGGGTAGGTTTAGATTCGATATTAGGGAGCAATTCTTCACTGTGAGGATGGTGAGGCACTGACACACGTTGCCCAGAGAAGTTATTTATGCTGCGTCCCGGTAAGCGTTCAAGGCCAGGGTGGACCGGGCTTTGGGCAACCTGCTGTAGTTGGAGGTGTCCCTGCCCATGGCGGGGGGATTGGAACTGGGTGATTTTTAAGGTCTCTTCCAACACAAACCATTCTACAATTCTTTGTTGCTTATTGTTGCTGCTGTTTGGTTTACTCCCTCTTTTTGTCCTTCTGATTTTTAAGCCACCAAAGATGACAAGTCAGACTGAGTCATTTCTCCTGCTTTGATAGCAAATTTCCTAATGATGTCATTCAAACTCTTTTCGGACTTTCTCAGTTACCTTCTCTTGTGCCCTGGCAGCAGTGTGTCCCAATGAGAAGTTTTCATGAGTGGATGACCTGTAAAAGCTGAGGATGGCAGCTGGGCAGAGGTCTTTTTCTGTGACTGGTCAAGGTTGCCACCACACAATTTGGAGACTTGGGTGCACTTGACTGGGCTTGCTAACTCAGTACAGATTTCTGTGTGAGCTGCTGCAGCTTTCTCAGGCTCCAGGAAAAGCTGAAGAAGCTCAGGATCTAGAAATACCAGTCACTTGTTCCCCCGTGTCTGTCACTAGATAAGGTATTTTTGCCTGAAATTTGGGGGCTGGCTGAGCCACTCACCGGGGCAGGGGGCTGGTACTGCCGACCTGCTCACTGGAGGGAGGGGCAGAGACCCGAAAGACTCCTGGGCTCTTTTCCAGCTTCCAGTGGACAGCATATTATGTGCCTTACTGTGAGTTTGGACAATCACTTTGCTTGAGACTCATTTTCTCTGCCTTAAAACGCTGAGGGTGTTTCCCTCAGTGTGAGACATTACAGTAAGAACGTGACATCCTCATGGGATGTACATGCAGGCGTCTCCTCAGCCTGCTCCACTGCTTGCAAAATATCTTGGATGCTTTTTGTAAGACCAATCCTGGACCACCCTGTGGAGGGAATCTGCAAACCCTGTGAACTAATTCCCCCTTAATTAGACATGACTCTGACACAATAAGCCTTGATACGATATTTTGCAAGCTAAAAAAAAAAAAAAATAAGGAATAGCAGTGTTCCTGGAAGGGTTGAAAAAAAAAAAACAAAAAAAAACGAGTAACAGCAAAGAAGGGGAGTCATATCTATGGTTCAGAAGACTGGAAGAGCAGCACGAAGCCCCTGCTAGGAATCACATCTGCTCGGAGTTCCCGCCGCTGCGGTTGCGAGACCCAGCCATGGCGGAATGTGGAGCCCAGGGGGCTGCAGTGGGGCCGGGGAGCCCTCGGGCCGGGCGCTGTGTGCCCGCGGCCGCCGAGGGCGGCAGGGCAGCAGGCGGGTGCGGAGTGTCCCGAGAGAAGAAACCGTGCGAAGGAGCCAAACACGTTATTTGCAAATCCCACCTGCCCTGCTCCCCTCCCTCTTCGGGACAGTTCTGGAAGGGACTTTTCCACGGCTTGACTAAGGTCCCCAAAAAGTACACCTTCCTCTTCTTGTACTCCTCCTCGAATGAACCTGCCGATAAAAGCGGGGTTTCCTCTGGCGCCAGTGCCTTGGAAACAAGCGCTCGGAGCAGTGCGATGGGAGAAAGCCGCTGCCGCGGCCCCGGAGCACGCGTGGGAGCCCAGCGTGGGCGCTTCTCGCTTCCCAGGGGTTCTGTGGCGCATTAAGCCATCGCCCTGAACGCTTAAACCGTGCTGTGGCAGCAGATTTTGGCGCAAATCACAAGGAAAATAAGTTTGTGCGTGGCGCCTAACATTTTGCTGTGATATCTGTAATTGGGACGCGATTGTTATCACGGAAAAAAAATCGTCACGATTATAATTCTTATCAGTGTGTCAGGAGTTGCTGTACTTGGGGAGTTCTGTTCTTCTTTGGTTTAGAGATGGTTTGAGGGAGCTGCTTGGAGCTTGCAACGAGAAAGGTGTATTTTTTACAAACGACTCGAGAAATATCTGTCGGAGAGTCAGGCAAGGAGAGGAACAAACGAAATTCAAGGGCCAGGCAGTACCGGGGACGGAGCTAATCCGGCCGCCCCATTGCAGCAGTCCGAAAGTTTGGGGGTGCCGAGCAGAGCACTGCAGACTGCGGGAACGGGCGCGGGTCGGCCGCCGCTCCCCCAGACCTGGAGTCGCCTTGCCCTCAGTGCCTCGTATTTGTAATTAAAAGTATCCACGCTTCTCTGGGAGAGCTTTTAATCGTCCCTCGGCAGCAGGCACCAGCTGCTCTTCGCCGAGGGATGCTGGAGGTGGGTCTGCGAGCTGGTGAAGAGTCGTCCTCGAGGCCTGGGCGGCGGGGCCGGGTCTCAGCATCAGGCGTGACGGGCCGGGGGCGAGCTCCCTTTCGCTCAACTTCGCCCCTGGCCCACCGTGTCCCCCCGCCTTCTCCCTTGCCCCCGCCGCCGCGGGCTGTCCCAGCTCTGCCCTGCTCATAAAGGTCAGGGGGAGCCTCTCTCTCCGCGCTGACAGGTGCACCAGCTGCCACTGGATGTCTTCGGCTCGGAGCTCCCTCCTTCCCGATCTCTTTGTTTCAAGCGCAGGGCAAGGAGGAAATTCCCAGGCCGACGCACCCCAAGGGGAAATCCCAGCGCATCGCGACCCCCACCCCAAAAGGTCACCAGTGTCGGGAGCTGCTCTTGTCCTGTTCCTGGGACCGGAGCCGGGACACCTGGGGCGATGGGTCCGCCCGGTCCCGCAGCACAGCCTCAGGACATCCGGGTGGTACCCAGAGCGCGGTGCCTCATCCCTAGGGCTCCGCTGCCCGCCGAGTCGCCCGGCCCGCCGCCTCCCTCAGCTCCCGTGGGCGCTGCCGGGCACCCTCCCGTGGGGCAAGCTCGGCCGCTAACTCAGCGATATCGCCCGGAGGACCCCCGCCTTCCCTGAGGGCAGAGCCGCTCTATTTTCACTGCGCCCGGACTTCTGACTTAAGGAAAAAATAGCCCCTCAATTCAGAGCCAGTGATGGCAAGGTCACAAGCAAAAGGAAAGTATTGAGCAAATTAATAGCAAGTGCATATTTCCCCGCGTGAAGGAATTTACAGACAGCCACCAGGGATGGCATATTAAATATAGACACCCTCCCCTCTCATCCCAGATCTGTCCAGGGGTGCTGCGAGGAGGGGCGAAGTGCGCAGCACGGCTTTAACTCAGCCAGGCGCTACTAAGTCTGCCTATGGTCCTCCGCCGCTCGGCTCAGCCCGTACCCGGGCACTGTGCCGGCTTGGTGCGCTCCGCCGCGCCCGGCGGGATGCGGAGCGGGGTGCGGAGCGGGGTGCGGAGCGGGAAGCGGAGCGGGGTGCGGAGCGGGGTGCGGAGCGGGAAGCGGAGCGGGGTGCGGAGCGGGGTGCGGGGGGCGCGTGGGCCGCCCCTGCTCCGTCTTCCCATTGGTTCTCACATACTGGCGTCACCCGGCTCCCCGCGGGTGCGATGCCAAAAGTGGTGATTTTCCGTGTTTTTCTGGGGACAGTGGGGAAGGAATGAGATCGAGGGGTTTGTGCAGCTCCGGGGACCCCGTGCTCCGCTGCCTACCCGAGGGCCAGCGCAGGGCACAGCCCGCTGCAGAGAGGGCCCAGCCGCCTTTCTCCGGCCGTGGCAGCCTCGGGGTCTGCGTGCAGGACCAGGTACATAAATGCCCTTCGCTGCCCGCAGCTTGACGCGAGCTCCACGCTGTCTGGAAAAGAAAACAAAATCTACAAAGTAAAAAAAAAAAAAAAAAAAAAAA
>VZRL01005485.1:9341-46109 GCA_013397895.1 Origma solitaria
GAAGATACCAGAATTTTCCATTTTTAGCAAAAAGTCCATAGCATTGGTCTGCAAATAACACAATTTCATAAATTACTTGCTCTGGACGACTCACATCCTAAACTGGGAGAGCATTATGTTGCATCCTATATAAACACATGATACTTTCACACAGAATAGCAGAGAAATCGCTTCTTGGTGCTTGTAGCATCATACAGCAATTCATCATTACTATATTTGCTGTATCAGCCTTGAAATTGCTTGAAGATGCAGCATCATCTTTGCTGAAGTTTCAGTCCCGCCTGTTTGAGAACTAAATGTACCAAGTTTCCTGCCAGTTATGTGAAGTCAGATCACTGTTTCCACATTGACAACCCTTGAGAAAATCTTTCTTTTTTTTCCATGTCTCATGGCTTTTGCAGGATTCATGGTACAGTTTCCAAGTACAGGCTTTGAGAGATTATCAAAGCAGCAATCACAGTTCTTCTTTTGGTCCCTACTTCTCTTTTCCCAAGAATATTGTATCATTTGCCAGGTTAGGTAAGGAAAGGGGTATTTAACTAGAGAGAAAATCATGCAACTCTGTATGAAATAGCTATTCTGTAAGTAATAAGTTGAGCTTAAATTGCAGATGTTCTTATGCTTTCACATGTAATTTGCTTCTCAGCATGGGTGTGTATATTCAGAGATCCTCAGTTCTGCAGGAAAGCAGGCTGTTTTCAAATAACTTTATTTAATAAAAGGCTATTTGAAAAATTACTTTCCAGAGGCTGCTATCAAAAAAGCACATTTGCACCAATAATCTATTTGTTTTGTTGTATAGTAAATTATCCAGTTTCCATTACAACTGATGGAGTACAGCAATTAGAGGATGTCTCATATGGGACGATATGAATTTTATTAGCTGATGTCCTTGATGAAACTAAAGCTGAAAAATGCACAGCAGCATTCCTAGTTATTGTGGTCTCTCACCTTAAATGAGATCCTTCATTATGTCAATCAGAGTGAACACAATTCTACTGAACTTTCTGAGACTGAACTGTCATTGTACTGAGTCCTTCATGTGTTAAAACCTGAACAATAAATGATGAATTGCAGTTCAGTGCACCTGAACCTGCTCTCCCAATGAAGTTCTGTAGAAAATTTAAAGATGGATAGGCTCTGGTAACACCTGGGTTTTGAGCTCAAAAAGTGATACTTTTATGGAAAAGCTTTTGCTTTCTTTTGCTTCTTTTGACTTTGACTCTTTTAACTAAATGCTCTTTGCTTCCAATACAGATATTAGAAGTATCAGTAGATAAGACAAGGAAAGGAAGATCAGGTGTTGATGCTAAATGAGTTTCAGTTAAGTAGCTACTGCTGAAATAATTTTCATAAAATGCTTTGCAAACCACGTGTGAGGAATACCACGTAGGATGGAATATTTTTGCTAAAATAAGTTAGGAGGATTGATCCTTCTCAATCTTTTCCTTTTATTGGCTAACACACGTTGCCCACAGTCCCATCAGGTATCTTAAAGCATGATTTTGGGGTTGTTAAAATTACATGCTGTGGTGACTAGGGATTATCAAACACCCCGGATTTCTCATCCTTTATTACTTTTTCAAGTTTTTTACCATGCACAGGTATTAAGCCAGATATATTATCTTTTAAGTGTTCTGATCTGCCACTTTTCTTATCAGGGATAAGTTTTTGGTGCTGTTCTTCTGAGAAATACCTTAGATCCTTTTCCAGCCATGACCAGTGTGTGATGCGGAGTGAGCTGAAAGGAAGAAGGGACAGAAGGATGTTATTCCTACAGTTTTCAGGAGTGGGGTCATCTGAAGGATCCATTGTGTATAAACTTCTGGAAACATTCTGAAAAAAATGAAAAACTCATTTTCCCTTGCTGGCACAAGATTTCTTTTTTCTGTGCAAGCTTGAGAGAGCAGATCAATACTTTGTGATTTAAAAGGGTATAAAAGGGTGTAAAAGGGTATATGTCAATACTGTGACAGTGTGTTCTCATATTTTTGACATTTTCTCCAAGTACATGTAATGTACCTCTTACTCCATAATCTTACAAACAACTTCTGAGAATTTACTAAGCTACGTAACTTGAAGTGCAAGTCAAATACAATTGCTGCATTTCTGTTTGTGTGCTTCATGATTTAAAGTGAATGTATAAAGGAAAAAACACAAAGTCATCTTTGCAGCTACAATTTTATAGGAATAAGTTAAAGCAACTTGACTGTGATTACATGAACGAAAGTTTAAATATATTATATCAGGTCATATTTTAACCCTAATAAAATAAGATCAAGATTTAGTTTTAGAATTTTATGTACTATCCTCTCATGCAACAGAACTGTCCTAAACCTAAATGGAAATAATGAATGGAGAATTAAGAATTAAAGTTGCATTAGTTTGAAAATTTACAATTAATTTAAAAAAGGATGAGGCGTACAGCTAAAAGCTAAAGCAGAAGATAGAATTAATAGCTTTTGACTTTGATATTTGCCTTCTCCATCTTTTACACTGATGAAGAAATTGCTTCCCTTCTTAAATTTTATATGGTGAATTATTTTGCTTTGCTTTTATCCATTCTCCCCATCTTCTTTGCGTCTGTTGCAAAGTGTTGCACAGAGTACTCCCACTCTCTGAACCCTGTGTAGTATCACGGTTTCAGCAAGAGGAAGCAGGAAAGATTTACGGTGTGCCAGGATTTTGTCAGTCTAGTTCCCTAGGACCCTTTTCCCTCTATTCCCCTCTGAAAGTGCTCTATGATGTGAGACAGAATGGCAAAATCTAGATAGGAGGAATGCCTTAACACTGGTAGTGTAATAGATTCATGCCTAGTTCTGTTTTTGCCCTGGCTCTGACAGAAACTTTGCAACTTTGAGTGACTCAGTCATCCTGGACCTAGTTTCTCACATGCAAGAAGACACTGTTTCTTTGTCTGCATAGACAGACATTGCACAGGCAGGTAAATCTCTACATGGCTTGACATGAGTGATGCACACTGCGGAGGTGGAGACAATATTTCTTTCAACTGCCAGAAGAGAAAGTAGTAGAGGACTTGCAGTTTGCTTTTTTATGTTTATGAAATTTTCGGTTAGGCCCTGACTACAAACAAGTCTGGGGACGTAATAGTTCTAAACAGGCAGAAATTCCCTGTGTTCTAGAAACAATGCTACTTGATTATAACGAAGACATTTCAGATTAGTGTTTCAGTCCTCCTCTTCATCATTTTGCTTCATAGGGTTTTTCTGAGCAGCCGTAAATTTTAAGGACAGATTTTAAGACATAAGGATCATCTGGTTTGATCTTTGCCTAACACAGGCCATAAAATTTCACCAATAATTCCTGCAGTGGAACATATCATCTTCCCTTAAATTGTAAATGAATACTGTCAAGCCCTATAACTTGTGGTTTAGTGGAGCATAAAAACATCCTGTCTCAATTTAAGGAATCCTGGAGATGATGAATTTCCATCTTCCTTGGCAATGGATGATTACTGTCACTGCAAACCAGTTGTTTCTAATTATTGTTTTGAACCGAAACCAAATACAAGGCTGCCATATGATATTGGTGAGTATGGCCTGAGATTTTGTCACACCCACAAGAAGGAACAAAATATTCTACTTTCTATCTCTGCATACGTCCTTTGTCTGCTGGCCTTTTATAAATATGTTTTAAGGGGTTTATGCTATGATTGGCTGCAGTTCAACCCTTACTTTACTTATATCCTGTTTAATGCTAAACCACACTTGAATTCATTCCTTTCTCAGGCCTCACAAAAGCGGGCCCAGACCACAGAAAAGAGAAGGCAGGACTTATCTGTTATGTCATGGGATGTAACAAGACAGTGCACTGTGTGATGATGGTGCTTTTCACTCATTTGAGATTATGTGTTAGAGAAGAACTATGGTAGCACAACTCAGTTGTGAAACTCAGAGCTATCTGCCTTGTGGACCAAGCATCTGCCAAACATAAATTTACTGACTTCTGCATAGATCACACTGGGGCTTCAACCACCAGACACAAGTGGTCATTTCTATGCCTGCCTGACTGCATCAGACACATGGGATCACAGAGCAGCACTGTGCCAACATGGTGAATGCCAGAAATATCAGTGTTGTAACAGGGAAACTTCAAATTGAAGAAAGATGCATGCAAATGCAACAGTCATAACAAATCCATTCCCAATGTATTTCCGTACTCTTTTGACTATTAAAAAAGAAAGGAACTAATCCCCTAACCTCTCCCCCAATGAAATCCTACAGGTAGGGCTTTTTAATTCACTTTATGAGTTGGTGATTTTCCATTCTCATTGTTAATCTATCTGTAATTGGCAAAATCATATGTTTGCCCTAGATGTTTTAAAGTATTGCTACAAAGTCTGTCTCAATAGTGTAGTAGCTGCACCAACAAACTGAGGCCTCTAAATCTGTGTGCACTGATGATGGGTCAAAACGCTGGTTCTGGAGAGTCAGAACCGAAACAGAAGGAAAAACAAATGCTAATGAACAAAGTAGAGATTGAAACAAATGGTAAGATTATTACTTAGCAACATAAATACTAATATACAGTGTATAAATCCTCATATTATGTTTAAAAAAAGAAAATGGAAGTGAGGTAGCTAATGTTATAAAATTGTGGAAAATTAACAGGGAATCACAACTAACTGTTGTGCTTTTATGCAGAACTATTGGGATATTAATCTACTCTTAGAAAACTGTTGAAAACATTCTTTCCTTCTGTTAGTCTACTGAATTTGCTTATAGCACGAATGTGAACTACTGTATCACTCTTTCAATATATGAACAGTTACTGAGGAATTTACAGCAATGAAACAGTTACACAAGAACAGGACTTGGCCTTTCTCTAAATGCCTATGTTGTATAGCTCAAATATTGACTTAACTACAAACACTCTCAGCCTGTAATTTTAGACATCAAAACCAAATACATGAAATATGTCTTGGAAAAGGACACTGAAAACAGCAGCAGTACGTAAGTGACTATTTTGTACAGAAAAGTATAATACTATTTTTTAAGAACACTTGAGCTAAAATTCATTTATATCATTCTGCTTTTTGCAAAAAAAAAAAAAAATTAAAAAAGAAATGAAAAACAACTCAAGATCTGCTTGTTAATGCTAGTCCTTCCCAAAGAAAGGGGGCATCAAATTTACAGAACAAATTTTTTGCACAGTAAAATAATCATCCAGATGGCAAAAACAACGCACCCCAAAAATAGTAAATGTTAAGATGAAGGCTATGCTTCTTGAGGTCACCATCAGTAACAGTTTCATAACAACTCTTACAAGCTCTTAGCTGTAAGGATACCAGAATGGTTTAGTGAACTTTAGCCAAACTGTGTATTCCTAATCTATTATTCTAGAAATGTGTGACTGCAATACAGTCCTGGGTTTATGATTGACCTGGCCCTGTTTGACATGGAAACACCAGAAAAGAAATAGCACTTCACTTCTTTTTTTTTCCCTCATAGAACTCCTCTGCTCTCAGAATTCATTATTACATAAATATAGATAATGCAGGAAATATTTTAATGAAGACATTCCTATGTTACATAAAGTCATCTTCTGAGCCACATTATTTTTTTCATACATAAAGAAGAGCAAAAGTTAGGGTAATTTACCACATGCAAACTCTTGAGAGGATAATCACCTTGGTGAACTGAGACTTAAGTAGTAACCTTCTCCAAGTAAGTATGTACATCCATTTTTGTGAATATTTAAGCAAAATAAAATATGAAGCTACCTAATCTGCAGTTTAAAACAAATACATGGACTCAGAAACAAGAGCTTGAAATACAAATGTTGTGGAGCAAAATAATGGACATAACATAAAAGATCATGATATTTGACATTGGAAGACATTATTAAGAAAATCTCATCTAACCACTGAATAACTCAAAAAATTGCAGACATAAACTTAATGACATGTTGTGTGGAGCTGAAAATATGTAAGATAGGTAATTATTTAAGGTAAATTACGGGAAATAGTCAAATCAGAAAGGGAAAAAAATGGTCAAATAAGGTTTACATCCACACAGTCAGTAGCAATTTGCAAAAGAATTGCCATGTATATTTTTCTATCACTATAGTCTAATACAAAAGGAGTCCACACTAATTCTAGGTCATGAATGACAAAAACTCTCTAAATCAGAAGGTCCCCTTCTGTGCCTAGCAAAACTTCTGAATACAGATAGAGAGGTATTAACAACTACTTCCTCATAGTAAATAACTTCCTAAATAAAAATCTCCCTTTATAATCTCAGGAATGTACTGGTAAAAAGGCTCAGATACTTTTGGATCTTGCATAATCTAATTCCTTGAATTGTGGAATAATCAAATTGGTTTTTTATCATAGCAAGTGATTGCATGACTTTCTCCATAACTAACATTATATGATTTATCCAGCCTCAATACTTCTAAGGGTTACACTGAACTTCAAGATGAAATTGAATTTTTTGTACCATCTAAGCTTTTTATTTTACCCTAACCGTATCCTAGCAAAACAATCACTGTATTTCCTTAACAAAATAATTCCCTTCTCCCCAGAATTATTATCACCTGAAAACCAGATAGGAAATGGATTGAACATGACAAGTTTTCAAATACTTTAAAATTTCAACCAACATGCAAATTCAAAATTCTTACTGTAAATATTTTTGAAAATGTAATGATCATATTTTTTTTAACAGAAAACTGATGCAAATCCCCTTAAACTTCAGATGAATAATAGAAAACTGGTATGAATACTAATCAGTTTTTTTAACCTGAAAAATACATGTAGCATAAAATGTAAGCCTTTAATTCATAATTCAGAAAAACTGATATACTGTCCAGACATAAGTAGCTATAGGTACTTGTGAATGTTTCTTGAACTAAACTTGGAGGTTTGTGAAACATATGCACAGTTGCCATTGAAATTAGTGACTGGATTCCAGTTGGACTTGATCTGCCAGCAATGCAAGGCAGCTACAAATCTAATTTCAGAAAATCAGTCTGTAATCATCTGTCTGAAAACCTATATTTGAAGTAAGGCATACTAACTAAATATTAGAATCTATTAAGTATTAGGAAGAAAATCTTGATGTTTGTGTCTTATACACTGCCAGTCCTCTCTTTGGAAGATAATAATTTCAGTCATGGACAGTTTTGTTTGAGATTTTGAGACAGTATAATATATTCTGAGTTGCTTATTAACTTTTTTAAAAAAGCAAACACCACCAAACTTTGGAGTGAGACTATTACATTTTACAAAATACTATACTACAAAAGCAGTATAATATTAAACCTCCCCTACAATCATTTCAAAGCCTTTCAGGAAAAAATAATGGGTTTAATATATGGAAAAATCATTCTATTATAGACACTGAAAATTTAATAATATTTGTTTTCTACTGTGTTTATGTTGTCAAATGGAGCCTGAGAAAGATAGCAAGTAGCAATTTCTCTTTGGAAGTTATAAAAGGCAAAATAGCATAGATGTCTTTTAAATGCCATAGTAAAATACCCAGAAGGATAAACACCACAGCCCTAGGAGAAGAAAAAATACTTTGTGTGTAATAATTTTGAGCATGTCACTGTTGGAAAAATACATTCATTTATGTTCAAGGTAATTAAGCTGGTGAGACAGGAAGAGATGGTCTAAGGTAAGTTTAAGAAAAAAGTCCTCTGGATTAGAGACTTCTGTTCTAAAATGCATGTTTCACTTGCAGTGTAAATGAAAATGCTTATAATTACCAAAGATATTTTATTACAAAACCAGAGTTTCATGGGAATAAAATGGAAATTAATAAGTTTTGGGTATAGTGTTGGTGGGGATTTTTTTTTTTTGGTTCATTGTTTTTTGGGTTTGTTGGGTTTTTTTTGGTTTTTGGGGGGTTTTTTTGTTTGTTTTTTTGTGGTGTTGTTGCTGTTGCTTTCCTTTTTTAACAGCCAGAAGAATACTGAAAATTTAATAAGGAATACCCAGATAATATTAAAGAAAATATATGCCACACTGTGTTGTGTTGATCTTGGCTGGACATTAGTTGCCCAACTAGCTAAGCTGTGGAGAGAAAATACTACCAAAGGCTCTTGGGTTGACAGAGAGAGAGGAAAAGCTTTCCATCCCAGACAAAACAGACTCAGCTCATGGAAATTAATTTCGTTTATTAAGCAAAATATTAATACCCAAATCAAATCCTAGTAGAGTAATGAGAAATAAAGCCTAAATTTTAAAACACCTTCCTCCCATTGCTCCCTTCTCCCAGGCCCAGTTCCTGATTTGGCTCTACCTCCTCCCCCAGCAGTGCAAGGGTCAGGGAATGAGGGTTACAGGCAATTTATCACACATTTATTTTGCTTCTCCTTCCTTCTCTCATTCTTCCCCTGCTTCAGCATGGAGTCCCTCCACAAAAGTCTCCAGTTTGGGAGCCACCTTCCATAGGTTGCAGTCATTCAGAAGCAGTGTGCCCCAGCATGGGTTCTCCATGGTGCCCCAAGCCCTACAGCCAACCTGCTCCAGCTCAGGCCACAGGTCCTGCCAGATGCTTGATCCAGATGCCCCAAAGAGACACAGCCTTCTTTGGATGCATCCACTTGCTCTGGTGCGGGCCCTGCATGGGCTGCAGGGGAGTATCTGCTCCCCCATGGGCATCCCTGGGATTCAAGGGGACATCCTGCCTCACCGTGGTCTTCATCACAGGCTGCAGGGGAGTCTCCAGTGCCTGGAGTGCTTCCTCCCCCTCTTTCTTCACTGACCTCGGTGTCTGCAGGGCTGTTTCTCGTATATATTCTCATTCCCTTTCTCCAGCCATTGTTGCCTAGCAGTTCTTTCCCGCTTCTATAAATATGTTATCCCGGAGGTCTTGGCCAGCAGTGGCCTTCTAGCAGCCTTGGAAACAGCTGAAATAGGCTCTATGGAAGATGGGGGAAGCTTCCTGCAGTTTGTCACAGAAGCCACTCTTGTAGTCCTGCCGTTGCCAAAGTTTTGCCATGCAAACTTAATGCAATCACACAAAGCCATTCAAATTACTAATTTCTTAATGTTAGATGTATCAGTACTTTGCTGGATTAAGTGCATGGATCTGAATCTTTCTCTAAAGATTAGGCAATCAGAAATAGAAATTACATTATTTTGAAATAATGATTTTATAAATTACATTTATTTGTTTTTAAGCAGTTGGAAAAATGCAGAAAATAATAAATGATTCTGAGCATGTGGAAAAATGTAAAGCCTATTTCTGCAGTCTAAAGTTGCAAGCTGAAGCTCTGAACTCTGTGAATTTCAATCTGTCAGTATTGTACAATTGAATCTCTGCGTTAGTAATATGTATGTATAGAACACAAGTCAGCCAGTAGAACAACTGCTAATGCACAATCTAAAGACAAATATATAGTCTATAAGTTTGAAGAAATAAAAGCTTTTGGGGACTGCTCAGTTTTGCAGGAAAAAAAGGTAATAATTTTCTAATTACGTGGTAATTTTTATGAACACAAATGGATGGTAAATACTGCAAATTTCTATATGCTCTAATGATAATTATATTTTATATTTGAAATAGTCATCAAGGAATTGAACTAAGTAATTACATAGACTCATCTGCTTTCATCAAATTACATAATAAAGTCAGTCAGAAACACGAATTTGGGGTATGCATTGTTCCTTTTTGTCAGTAAGTGTAACATAGTCCATGTAAAATTTTATAAAATAAAACCAAATTTGAAGATGATATGCCAACTGGCTTAATGGAATGACAGGAAACAATCCAAAGTTTTTTATAGTGTATTTCCTAACAGGAATTTAAAACTAAAATAAAACATAGTTGAGACAATGAAGGAAGAAAGGAGCATAAATGTTCATAAGGCATCCTAAAATCAGGTCAAACGAGTATATGGGAAGTGTAGAGGCAGATAAACAGTAAAGAGTGCACAGAGTCTTTAATCATCTTATACAATCTAAAGTCTCAAAGAAAAGAGTTTATTTGAGATATCAAAGTACAAACTTCAAATAAATGCTTCAAAACACTGGATTTTAAAAATAATTTTATTTTTTAAGAAATACTCTCTTTCAACCTATTTTGCCTATTTTCTTCTTAAAACACAGTAATACTCTTTTAGACCTACAAGTTGCAGGGGATGTACAATCAACCACTTAGTGTGGCTCAAGATCAGCTGAAAAAACCTGCACAAGTTCCTATGAGCAAAATAAATCTGGTAGAGTATGAGTGGAAATTAATTTGTTCCCCCCACGGGTCTTGTACTAGCCTGAACAGCTGTGTATATTATTCTGTTTCAATTCTCTATCCTCTAAGTATTTATATATAAAAAAAATGACTCAATAAAAATTGTAACTATTGGTAACTCAACTCATAAGAACTCATGGAATACATTAGTCTACTCTCAGCATTCAGAGCTCTGGGCTTAACTACTTGTCAGAGTGATACCACAGAGGTCAAAAGATGCAGAGTTGCGTTAATAAATTATTACAAAGATAAGATAATATATTTCATACATGTGTTTCCATCAGGAGTTGATGAGTCTAAATATTACACATTATTATTGAAGCATTAAAATAATGTCGCATGAAAAAAATACGACACAAAATATATTAAGGCAACTAGCATACTGAAACAGAAATTATTTATAATATCCAGGATTAGGAAAAAACACCAAAACAAATAAACCACAAAAATGTAAGTAAAGGCGTTTTTTTCTTTGCTTTTTTTTTCCCTTTTTTTTTCTTTTTTTGTTTTTCTGCATTAAATATGTGCTAATCAGCAGTCCTAGCACTTTGGTCATTTTAGAAAACACATGGTTGACAGAAATTTCGGAGAAGAAAAATATAGAAAAAGAAAGCAGTGTATCTGAAAGAATTTTACATTTATACCTTCTAGGTACTGTCCACTCATTTACTTTTTGGCTGTTAATTCCAGGATCTACTTGAATTTTGCAGAGCTGAACTTCTTTCAGAACTATTTTAATTATTTCTCCATTCAATTCCTTTAATTAGAAGTATTAAACAGATTGATCTACAAATTATAAACGTGGCAACCCAGAAATTATGCACATGCTCTCTATTAGCAGAGCCTCAAGCTTAGAGATAGAAATCCTGTTTGGTAACTGAGGAGACAACTCAATTCTACAGCTTTGCTTTGGACTTCCAGCAATGTGCTGGAGAAGGGTTTGAGATAAATTACTACATTATAAACGAAATCATTTGACTTAACCACACAGTTGTAAAATTCTCATGTTTAGCATTCCTTTTTTTTTTAATTTTTTTTTTTTTTTATTTTACCTGGAGCTCAATATTTTATTAGCTATATAAAGTGGACCAGTTTTAACTCTATCCCAAAGTTCTCACTGAGGAAGTACGACTTACAGGTTCCTGCTCCAAAGCAGTATGAGATAGGATTTGAAAACCTCCTTGCTATGTGAAAATAGTTGCTGGCTGGCTATTGGGAAACGGTGTCTAGCCAGAGACAAAAAATGTCTGGTTCCTGCCTGTTGCTTCTGTTATGCTTTTTTTTAGTAGTCATGATTTGAGGAGGCTATAAGACACTGGATCCAACTGGTGAGATAGGCAGGAGAAAGTCTTGCTGAAAATGCCCTTGGGGTTAGGTGTGAGCCTGGGATTTGAGCGTCTCGCACAAGCAGGACGTAAGCAGTTTCTGACATGCCTGCTGGCAGGAATCATGTGGACTTAAACATCACTGGGGCAACTACAGGCTAACAGCAGATAAGTAAGGGTTTTAGGATCTTAAAAGCGGATAAAAGTTGCTGAAAGAGAATCAAAATTAAAAACCCATGTGTGTAAGGTAATTTTTAAAATGGGACTTAGGAGCTTTTAAAAATACCATCCTGATATTACATATAAACTAAATTTAAAAATACAGCATAGATACAATTATATTTCTTTTGTTCTACATTATCATAAAAACTATTTTTGAACAGATTATATGCTCAGTTATATATTCCTTTACAGCAGCTTCATGGCAGGGAAACTCCATCTGCATTAAAGCTAATGTAACAGAGCAGAAAATCAAGCTCTCTGTCTTGTTTTCTCTAGTCTCTACTTCACGTTCCTAAAAAGTTGGAGAGACGCACGAGTGGACCCAAAGATCAAAGGCTATGAAATCTTCGAACTTTTGGTCCCAGCCAGTCAGAATGCTGCCAGTTCATTGAGTATCAATATTGCAAAGTCTAAACAGTCTGTCTTGATGCAGCAAAGCCAATAGCTTTCCACCTGTTACCAGTTAACCCATGCATTCTAGCATGAGTATACTATTAAGGACATAAATAGACACTGTTTACTTTGCTAAAGCAGTGCCACAGTTTTAACATCTTGAAGAGCTTAATTTTCAAGACAACAGGTTTACTAATTCTTATAAATATCCTCCAAAATATAATTTTCAAAAATGCATAACTATTTTTGACTATGCTGACAACAGTACCATGTCCCCTGCAGTTATTTCAGAGTCCTGACTGTGTGTAGAGCTGATTCCAGTGTCAGAGTCTGTGTCATTTATGTCCAGATTAGTCACTCTATGAACAAAGTCAGGAACAGCAATGCTGTTACTGGAGATACCACTGCCCTTGGATGGCTCTTCATTTGACTGAAGCCTAGTTTCAATGTTGTCTTTAACATGTAGTAAATTAAATTCTTCTGTAAGAAGTTCATATTCTTTTTCCTTCTTTTGAAGCAGTGAGTCCCTGTATGTAAGTTCTTTCTGGATGCAGCTCAGGTATGAGTTGATTCTCAGACCATCTTTCATGCTTTTTTCAAGCTCATATTTTACACTTTCCAAATTCGAGGTTTCCAGCTCAGCATTAGCTGCTCCTTCTGTGCGAACATCATCTCCATTTTTTTCCATGCATATACTGTGTACCTCTCTTTCAATTTCAGCACATAGGTTCTCTATTAATTGTTTATGGTGTTTCAGTCTCTCTTCAACCTGTAAAATTCCCTCACTTTTGCTCAAATAGTCATGCATCTCTTTTTGATCATCTGGCCTACTCCCTCGCTGCTCAGCCTCACATGTATTGATCATTAAATAGGAGTCCTGCACATAATTTTCTCCATCATTGGCCACACGATCTAGATGGAATTTCGCTTCACATTTTTCAATTTCCATATCTAGTTCCTTCATTCTAAGGACTTGTTGATGTATGGTATGATCTTGAGAAATGATCAGATGAATCAGTGTCTCCATGTTATCTCTCTCTTGCTGGACACTGTCCTGCTTAAGCTTGGCCAGTTTCCGGAAAGTCTTCCGCACAATTTTCTTCTGCTTGTCTATTGGCAACATCTTCATGTAGTTTGCTGGACTGAGGTCCCACTGCTTTTCTACGTTTTGTACTACCTTGGCTTCAGCTGTCTTCCACAATGGAAACGACAGGAAAGCATCTGACTTTACCAACACAAAATGCAAATTAGCCTGCTCTTCCCCCCAGGCCTTCCAAAGTCTCAGAATCTTTGTCAAGGGAGGCAGTACTCGCTCCGAGCCTCTCCATTTTTCTACAATGCAGTAATCACTGGGTTTTCCAAAAAGGACCTTTTTCTCTCCAAATGTTGCCTGATGTTCCTCAAGCAGAGCTTGGATCACTTCTGAGCAAGTCGTGCGCTTTGTCAGGCCACATACAATCTTCTCCTCCTGGCAAACCCACACCACAATCTCTCTTTCATTTGAAGCCATGTCCTTGCTGGGAGATCTGGAAAACAAGAAGAGACCAAGTATAAATTACATATCAATGGCAGAGAGGGTGAATAATTACTATAATTCTGATATGACTAACACATTGAAAAACTCCTGTATTGTACAAGACAATATACTTGTTTAAATTGCATGAAGAAATATCTTTGGATTAAGTAACAGCTTTAATTGGCTAGTGCTTTGATATTATTACTAATCCTGCTGAATGGGGATCTCACACAAAATGTCTTTTATCAAATCTAGTTTTCATACACATAGCAAATGTGTATTAACAATCAGTGATAAAGTTGGGCAATCTGCATTACACTTTTAGACTGTCCTAGGATAACACAGCTTCAGGATCTTCATATTTGTTCTCATTACAGAGACTGCACAGACATTTCTAAGCTCTTAGAAATGCCTTCTGAAGGGAAGAATGCACTGAACATAGTTGGACTGAGGAAAGCTGACTGAACACCAGCAACGCATTTGACAACAGGATAAATCTATATTTCTTTTGCCACACCTGCACCCACAAAAGCATAAAAACAATTGTTTCTCTTTTTTATTTCACTACTAAATGTCAAGTACTGTGTTGCCCTTCCTGAAGCACCAAATAGCCTGAATTTCGGCGAGTTGTGAGAGAAGACCAGCTGCAAGAGAATACATACGTGGGTCTGCATTTTATCACACTGGAAATGATACAGAAATGCAAGAAAAGGAAAAAACTTAATTTAATTATTTGTTTGTTTGCTTATGAATTACAAGGAATGTGCAATTAACCTGGTCCCTCCTTATACACTGAGACACATATCTCCAGGTGTCTGAGATCCCACTAAGGCTCCTGTAAGTGTCTAATCAGTACAATCAGTAGTGCCTAGACGGCAATTCAGTTGAAAAAAAGGTAGAAGATAATTAATAGTTAATTCTTCAGTTTGTCCCCATCTGGTCCTCGACTGCTGTGGGCCTATGCTGGCAGAGCTGCCAGGATATTCATGTCCTCATGCCTCCACATGAATAGTTTGCTTCTTGCCCAGACCTGATGATTTGACCTCTTGCATAAAATGATAAAACAATAAATTCCCTGAGGAAAAATGCCTTTCTTTCGACTTTCTGGTATCCCTTACAGTTGATTTGAATGAATGAGATTTAGCCCAGTCTTTCAAAGAGAGCTTGAAAATCAAAATAACTATTCAGGAAGTATTCAAAGAGCTCAATACAGCACTTGTTTCTATCTAGGACTACTTATTCGTAGAACTTTTCTCGTCTTCTGAGTTGTAGTAGAAATAGAGTTTTATTTGGCTTAATTATGGCTATACCCTATGATTAGCAAAGCAATCCAACTTGTTCTTTTTTCTTAATTATTACACAACATGACAGACACACTGCAATGCAATAAATTGAACTATGACTCAGCTCTAGGTGCCACTCTGACCAGGAGGCAAAAATCCTTAAAAGAGTGGAGACTGCAAATGAATACTAATAAAACTGACAAGAGTAGTTTATTAGTATTATTGCACAGGAGAGCTCTGTCCTACAACTACATTGCTTCAGGTCTTGGAACACTCCTCTGTAAAATGTGTGTTTTGGTAGATGGCGCTGAGTAATGACATTATTTTGGCTCTCCAATAGCTCCCCCTCACAGACCAGCATGTAGCAGTAATTATTTTTTGAAACTGCTGCTCAAAAGGTTAATTCAGTTTTCATAGACTACTTCTTAAGAAAGCATATATCACAGACACAGAAAATGGCAACGTCGCACGAAGAAAGAGTCCCATTCAAGTTTAAATAGGAGGGAAGAAATGAAGGATGTTATTAGATCAAATGGCATTACTGTGAAGTATATCACATGCTGAAAAGTCAGTATCTGTAAGTGCTTTGAAACTGACAAAATACAAGATGCTATAAAATTTTTTTCTGTTGGCAGATTGGCAGTAAAGTGAAATTCAGATAAATAGCCAGTTGCAACGTATGTCAGCTATGACTAAAATAACTCAGTATTTGTTTTGCACTACAGATATGCAAAAAGGCAACAAATAAACGACAGCGTTACATAATTTATTATGCACAAAATTATGCAAAATGTATTATCAAAAATATAGTGTCTCAAACCATGTTCACTGATACATAAATAACTGCTTTACAAATATAATTGTTGTATTATATACCAGTCATTTAATTTAAATTTATAGAAGTACTGACAATAAAAAAAAATAAAATAAAAATTTAAGAAATTCCATACTGGGGACTCTGAGGCAGTAAATTCAGTGTGTATCTTTCCTGGTTTCTTTTGCAATCGAGAAATATATTTCAGGAAATTAATTTTGTCTCTTCTAGCATTCTTCTGAGTGTCTTATGCAATTTGTTTCAGATCAAAACTATTCTTTTTTTTCTTTTTTTCGTTCTTGTTTTTGGTTGATTACAATATTTTCTCCTAGTCAATATTTCAGTATGTAACAGATTATGCAGATTAAGCAGAACCTTACTGTCTCTTCTCTTCCTGGCATCTTTAAAGTTTCCTATGAAAACAGTTTCTCTCTGTGTTATTAGTAAACCTTCAGACAAACCTGAAAACCCCTAGACACCCCATCATTATTGTACTGATAAATATTGTCGCTCTATCCATTTTTATATAGAATTTCCAGAGAGTTCAGCAGCAATTGAGCAAATTTCTGATGGAAACACACTGTCTATTGTAAAGCAATCTCTGCAGAATCCCTGAAAACGGTATGGATGTAAAAATAACACCTTTAAATTACTGTTTTCAACCCCTTTATAACTGTTTATTGCCCCCTGTGATTTTTTCAGTTATGATGCACCTGTCTACCCAGACTTTACATTAAGCTTTTTTGGGGAAAGATTGTTCTTTACTTGGTCTATAGCATATAATTAGTAGTAGCACTACAAATTTGGATAATATGTACACATGCAAGTACACAAGGATCTCAAGTAGCTTATACAAGAAAATATGTACTTATAAATATAAATACATATATACAATGTTTGAAACCTACACTTTTAGTTATATTGTCACCTTTTACAGAAAAGACAAAATTAAAATAAATTCTGAACATATCTGTAATTCTTGGATCAAAACAGAACACTGAAGTACAAATTCTTTCATTAATTTTTCTATGTGTTTGTCACAACATATATTATCCTTATTTTTGTTCAGTCACTTCACTCAATTTTTAATGTTTGTTTCTAAACAAAAAGAATTAGTAAGTCATTTATAATTTTACATTGCCATGGGATTCTATTGTCTTCTAAAATACCAAAAGTGGTTCTTTATTGTCTTCCACTACAAAAATGTTAAACTGACACCTTACTGTGGACCTTTTAAGTAAAACTTACAGTATAATTCTTTTATAATAGTTAATTCAGGTAGTCCCAAATGAAAATAAAGCATGATTGTGTCAGTCACAGAATAACTATTACCAAAAACTTGCTTTCAGGATGCAGGAAGATGCCAGTACTAGGAAGTATCTTTTGTTAAACTGTGCTTTCCTCATAGAAAGTGAAGAGCAGATTCTGCATATATGAAGTGGAATTCACCTGAAAGTAAAGATTTCAGCATAATTCACCATCAAAAGTTCCTCTTTATCAAGAGAAGAGAGGAGACCTCCAAGAAGAAACCACCACTGCCTAGCCCATCTATTCATTGGGATGAATCATTAGATTAAACTTCTTTTCTCTTTCATTAACTATAGGAGATCTCCATGGCCACCTTCAATCAAATAGCTCATTTTCAAGTAGTTAAATTCACGTGAGATTAATCCAATCAGATTCATTCAGGTAAAATTAATCCAATCAGATTCTGGTTTATCTGAGAGAAATGTAACAAGAACAGTTACAGCAGCAGTTGATTTAGTGAAGATAACTAAATGTGGGACCTACACATTACAACTTCATAGCTTAGTTTAGAACGTGACTATTCAATTTAGCCAGTAATTTATAAGGAAATCTATTAATTCCTTTCAATACTAAGGAAGAGGTCATGGATAAATTTTGGTCATTGACAAGAATGACTTTTTTTTTTTTTTCCTGATATTCAATACTTTATGTTATAATCTCCAGGAACAATATCTGCTTTTAAACAGACATTTTAACAGAGAGGCAATCTTCTCACATTTACAGGTCCCTTGACTTTCATGTCCTTCAGTTTTGTAAAGGACACAAAGGTTACTTTCAGTAACCTAGCAGCTAGTAAGAGTGTAACAGCCAAAGTGTTTTTCCAGTTTAAATGTTTGGCTTTCCTGAAGACTGCAACAACAATTTCTTCAAAACTAGCTAGGCAACTTCTTATATTTTTTAAAAAATATATTGCTGCTATAAACAGGCTTTGAATCTTTCAGTTCTGGCTTAAATTCTGTTTCATTGAATTGATCACTGAAATGTTCAACTTACCCATCTATGATTATAAAGTCCTGATGATAACAACAACATGCAAGTCTATCTTGTTTTTTGCAAAGCCACTAATTACTTAGAACAGATGGGAATTTAAATTTAATAATGGTCAAAAGTACGTTTCTAATCTTTTTGTTTGCTTAGTTTGATTGCTAGTTTCATGCTTGCTGCACGTTGCTTCTCTTCGAGATGACCCAAAACCCCATCTCAGTCATGCTCTAGACCTCACACAGTCTTAATTATGTCAGCGCAAACTGATTGTTGCATGTCAGACATACAATTTGTTAATTTATTCTTCAGGCCTAGGGGAAAGTAATACAGTCCAGCAAAATACAGACAAAACAAAAAGATGTGCTTATGCCACACAAAGTCAAAATAGGAGATAGCTTAAATGCTGGAAGGGGCACTTTTGATATTCACTGACTTAAAGGTATGTCTGGCCCAAAAATATGCATCTCAAACACATAATTCTTTGCCTTCCTAAAATAATCTCCCTAAATATGCAACAGTTTTACAACCAATCATACCAATAAAATAAAGGGATCCTCCCACTTTTTAGAATTTCACTTCATGCCTACATGACACTTCTTTTTCTGTACTAATTTCTGCAAACATTCTGTTGGGACTCTATCACTTTCATATCATATTGTTAGCAACTTAATGCAGTGTTTCTGAAATACAATGGACACTAAAAGAATATTTTGCCTTTGTTGAGAAAAAGCAGCATAGATAACAATTCTCTAGCTTCACTGCAATAAATTATTTTTAGTGACCACAAAAAAACCCAAAAAACCAAACAAAAAAACCACCACAAAAACCAAAACAAGACCAGAAAAAACCCCAAAATTCCCACAAACAAACAAAAAACCAAACAAAACAAAATAAATCCTTTTTCAACATTACCGTATTTTTTGATGTACCCTCTGTAAAGAAAAAAAATCAAACTGAATAACTAAAAATGAAAGGGATTCAAACCTGAAATGATGTTTATGACCCAAAATTTTACTACTTGCCTCCTCCCACTAATTGAAATAATTTCTATAGATATCGGTACGTGAAAATAGATGGCACACCAAGCAATACCTTAACCTTTTCCTTGAAAATGCTTATAACTCTTTATAATTTATAAATTTTCCATCAAAGAGCTCATGCTGGAAAGCCATTTGTATAAAATATCTATGTGCTGCTGGGGCACATAACTAGGCCTGTTGGGAAGTATGTATTATTTGTGCTACAGTCTTCTCTTTGTTCAACACCCAAAGATATTTCTTCCATATGCAAGGGCCCAGAGAGCACTTGCCTTGTTTTCATGCACTTGCCAAAAACCTTGTTGTTTCAGTGCCAAGATAATTAATCTCTGTTATCTCTTAGAGCTGAGCTATAACTATAATCAAAGATATGACTATCAAAAATATGATGGTTTTTAATTATATTTACTTGCTAGAAATAATAAGAAGTCAATATTATAGGGATGCCTACTTGATACAAATGACCCACATTTGTAGCACAAGGCACATGCTACACATAATTTGAGGGCTTCTGATACCAGTGACTCTGACGTGTCAGGGTATGTAGAGACTAATTAATTTATCAGCCGCAGAATCACAGAGCATCTGAAATTGTAAAGGACCCACAGGGATCATCGACTCCAACACATGGCTCCTCATAGGACTACCTAAGATTAAACCTTATGACTAAGAGCATCATCCAGAAGTTCCTTGGGCTCGGACCACCTTCCTGGAATGACTGCTCTTGTACCCAACCCCACTCTCAGTAAAGAACCTTTTCCTAATGTTCAGTGATTTTTGGAAAGGGTGTGGGAATGCCATTTCTACCAGACCTCTGACCTAATATGAAGTCAATAACCTAATATGAAGTCAAAGCTTAGAACATACATACATCATCACATCCCATTTAGATATGAAAACATTATATTGTTTTTATTGTTTGTTTTTAAAAATCTCAGCATGTTACCACATATATATGTGTGTGTATATATATACATATATGCATATATGAGACAAGAGATGATTGTTATGAAAGAAAAGATCATAACATATTTTGGCTTTTTGAGATTTTATCTGTGAAATTTGAAAAAATGTGAAGCTATTGGTGCCATGTGTTGCAACTCTTGCTTGGAAGAAACCCTAACTTAATTTGATCCAAAGAGATTTTTGAAAGTAAGGTTAAGCATTAAAGCTGTAGAGAATACACAGTCCATATGAAAGCTAAGGTCAGAAGTATTTCAACCTTCCAGGAATAAATGGATCATATTGAAAGTTCATATTAAGTTTATTCAGACTATCCACATTTGAACCACCTTTTCTCTCAACTTTCTGTACCCTTCTGTAAAGTTATTCAAAAAGCAATAAAGGTGAAGTCTTATACTTTGGTATGCCTCCTGCGTAAGTAGATTACACGCTTCTGAGTTTCCTAAGGGCAGCAATGAGGAAGTAGCTACTCTCTCACCACCCAATGAAGCTGGAATTACTCCAAAGCCTTAGGGATTCAAGTGAGCCTATTAACTAACTGCATTCCCACTCCCCTTCATGAGTCCCTAAAAAACAATATTAATGGAAGCACAGTTAATGTCTGTGTCATGTAGGACACAGAAATTCCATGCATGACATGTCAGAAACTTGGTTCTCCATCACATGGAAGTCAGGGAAATGACTACCTGAAAGGTATCATGGCAAGGCAGAACTAGCAGTTTAACTGTAAGAATAAAACCTCTCGATACAGATAATCAGTATAGTCCCAATACTGCAGGAAGACTTGGAAAGAACACCACGGAACATCTAAAAACAAAATAACTATTGTTATAGAGACAAATAAATTTCTCTCTACCATCAGTTTCTGTGTCCGTTTAACGTTGCTCTATGATAAAACTTCCTCCTTTACAGAAATGTACATAGGCATTTACTAAAAATAAAAGAAAATTAGGCATCTTGTAACCCATGCAATACTTTTCAAATGTACACATATACACGATAGTTTGGATGCTCTAATTGAAATATTTCAGATATTTGAAAAAAGAAAACAATTTAAAGGAAATTTATTTTTATAACTAGCTACTTACAATGCAATTTTTCTTAGTATAAATTTATGTTCATTCTTCTGTTGTTTTTCAAAGGCATAAATTTTTAATTCAACAAGATACCCATACTGTCAGGAAGCCTCTATGAAGCATTTTAATTAGCAACAGCTGTTGTAAATTATGTCCTATATGAATTAAAATTCATGTACTTAAAACTGTAAGTAGTCCTTTCATCTCTTCTGCAGAGAAATGCTATCACCTTAGCTACTGTACAAAATTGCATACAGTATAATTCAGCAAAGATTTATGATTGAAATTTCTGTTTACCTAAACACTTCATACTATAGTGGTGCTCTATGACAAATTTCAGTGAAATAGCTTTGAATTGCAATGGGGTAAAATTATTTTTTTATTGAATAAGAACATGAAAGCTATGACAGTTTAAAGAAAATAATTCTGATAATTATTTTATTGCAAATAACTCATTCACACCAGATTGCTGCTGACTTGAAATGCCAGACTTTGGTAAAAATCGCATGGGAAATCATGTGCTTCATTCTGATAACTGTACTTCTTGGAAACAGGTGTCTGAACAGGAACCAAAAGTTAAGAAAAATAAAAAGGGGAAAAAAGCCCTGACAGTACTTAAAACAGATAAAAAGGAAGCTAAAGCAGCCGACAAGAAGGACCAACAAAGGCTGACAGCAATAATTCTATCATCTGTTAAGTGGATGGATAGCAGATTTTGCACTACATAGAAAATAAACCAAGAAATTGCACTAACTCAAAATATTGCATTAACAGAAAGACAGAAATAAAAGATACTGTAAGAGGAATTACACACCTTGTTCACTAGCTAAGAGCGATAGTTATGGTGGATTAACCAGAACACTCCCCTGATGCTCTGTTTAATGATAGGACTCTGTCATTGCTACATTGTCACAGTATCATTGCTACAGTGGCCAATATTATTTGCAAAATATGATTTGCAAGGTTCCAGTGAAGATTTTCAGCAAAGCTGACCAAAAATTTACCAGGTACTCCCCTTTACTTGTTAGCTCTGCCCTATACCATGTTTACATTTCCAATCACTTAACCTACAGGCAAGTGTAAAGGCTTCAGTGGAGACTGCATCTGCCCCTGCTCTTTACTCCTGTCTTACCTCTGAAATTTTCTTCTACCCCTAAGGGTACACATTCTCTATGAATTACATCAGCTGCCTTCCTGTCAGACTAATCATCATTTCTCCACTGTATAGTTAAAGTCATAAGGTTGGCAAGTGGGTATTAGTCAAAAAAATGTTTGGAATTCCAGCAAGTGTGGTGTGCACACAAAATGCTATGACAGGTAACACGTTTATCGTACCAGGTCTATATTCGCAGTAGCCTGACACAGTGGAGGTGGAGGTTTGAGAAGAGGAGAACTAGCTGTCCAACAAAATATTTTCCAAGATGAGTAACAGTAACATCAACAATTTACTTTACTGGGAAAACATGCTTTGATGTGTATATTGCAACTGCTACTGAGGGAGCAGCTGTTATACAGGAATGGAAGATCCAGGAAAAGCTCCAGAGCCAAAACAAACACTGGCATATTCAGTGATAGTAATTCTTTAGATCATGATGGGGGGGATGGGAGGATGGGCATTCTCAAATTCCTCAGTGTTAACAAGCAACATGAGAAGTTCAGGAATATCAGTACAGTAAATTCTACATCTTGATTTTGGGCAGTGGGTAGCTCTCACTAGTGAACAAATGAAAATGGGACTGGTACGTCTCGTCTACCACAAGAATTTTGCTACAGTGCAAAAATACAATTCCTTAAATTGGTCCTGTGTCTATTTAAGTGCCTATGCAGCTTTAAGCACTGGTTACACTATATAAGCTTTATGACGCTCCTATTAATAATGTACAGAATGTGTCTAAAACTCCATCACTTTCAGTTGTATAGAGGAAACAGAATAATTTTTAGCTCATTTGGAACACAGGCTTCTAAACTACAGAGCTGCTGTTACAGTTAATAGAAAACTGTGTTATCTAACTTTGCCCATTAGAATTTTTATAACTGCTTTTTAGAAGCACTCTGGTTGTTTATGAGCTTTTGAGATCAAAGAAATGAGGGGAATTCCAAGCATTGAGAAGACTAGGGGGTTTTTTGTTTGTTTTGGTTTGGTTGGTTGTTTTGGGTCTTTTTGTGGTTCCATGAAATTCAGTTCAGCTTTTGTTGAAAGGCAAAAGTATACTGCTCCCCTCCCCTGCCTTTGTTGACATTTTGCCCAGTGACGAAATAAACACAAAGCATTCTGAGGTTGGGTCTGTGCTGCCAAAACATGAACAAAGCGCACTATATGTACACGGATGATAATCAGGCAAATTAAATAATGGAATGAAATACAGAGAAGGAATTAATAAGACGTCATGCTACTTTTCCAATAATCCCTGATCTGAAGGTGGCTGGAATGGTCACCTTCTTATGAACCCTTACATGCTGTGCATGTTGTGCACCTCTTCTCCGCTCCTGGCGGCACCATGTAAGAGAGGTGCCCTTCTCATTCGTAATGAATGGAAAGTCCAGATGGACTTGGTTTCTTTTTGCCAGTCCTAAGGCTGAACTCAGGCTCAGAAGAAACAACAAGGAAAATACTCATTTGGGTTCTATGGTATCAGGCAAGAATAGCAACAATGCAAAGGAAACCGGAGACAATGGCCAGGAGCTTGGGAAGGGGGCTTAGAACTGCCCTCTGTACAATAGCAAGCCTTTAGAGCTCTTCAACACCTCATCAACCATTACCCTTTCCTAACTTTTTAAAAGTTTAATGATTTGTTAACACAGCTTTTTGTATATCATAAAATCTAGTTTGAGTATCTCTTTACAGTTTTCCAGGAATGAGAAAGGCAGGATGGGCTTTAATACTCTCCTGTATATATTGCAATAAATTTTACAGAGTGAACCACCCCACTTTGAAACTATGTTGTATGATCTTTCCCATTTCACTTGCTTTCATTAAATCATTTTGAAAAATATCACCTCAAAGGATGTTCTATCAAGATCTCATTTACAATCAGTTCTTTCTTTTCTTTTTTTTCTTTTAAATTTCTCCCTCAAACTTTCTGAAAGACAATTCAGTGACAAATGCATTCCATTAGTTACAGCATTTGAAGAGCTGAAAGGAAAAAAAGATGAGATAATGAAGTGGACTCTTATACAAATGTTCATTCTAAAGAGCTAAATTGAGTACTAGATACATAATTATGCTAACAAGAAGAGTGGACATGATTTTTTTTTAAAGAAACCTGAAGCATTTTTAGTGCCCATTGTCAGTCAGAGATCAGAGCAGTTTATGCTTTCAAGTAATTTTCTAAAATTGCCTATCAATGAATGCTTCAATATGTAGTTAGTCAGACACAGGCTGATAGGGTCTCTGAAATATAACCACATCTTCTCTGAAGAAGCTACTGAACAAATGAAATAAATTGTTAACCTCACCAACTGTGCTCTTCCCAAGCAATGGATATGCTAAAGAGGGCATAGGAGATTGCAAAACTAGCTCTAGCCAGCTGACCAATACAGAGAGGAAAGGCAAAAAAGGGATGAATTGCTGTCTGGAAGCAAGTTTAATGCTGGATCATAAAGATTATCAAGAGTAATGGGAAATTTATAAGATTAATGTAAGGAAGAAAGGTATAGACAAGAATGAGATACAGAGAATGGTGTCAGTAGCACACACACAAAATTTTTAGCTGCAAGAAGATGAAGCCTGACTGCAGAGGAAAGACATTCCATGTGATGCAGATAAAAAGCCATGTGAATCCTAAAATATTTGAATGACTGTGACTTAAACCCAAAACCTGTTCTATGACAGACATAATGGGTTCAGATAATGAGTTTCCAGCTGGGTCCACATGAAGAGTCTCATAACCATGTCCGTTGTCCATCACAACCCTCCCACTGCAGCTGGGCTTCTTGTCTGACCTCCAATGAGTCATGATGAATTAAGCTGTAAAGACAAAAGCCTTGTTAAACCATCTAAGATAGCCATCTAAATGTGATTGAACAGTTTAGGAATTAAACTGCTCAAAAATTTAATGCAGTTGAAAGGTGGTAACTCCTGGCAAAAGATTTGTGATGAACAGGGAGAGCAGGTATAGGCCAAAAATCTGCAGTGGGCACAGTGAAGTTAAGCATGGCTACGTGACCGTGACCAAAGACCAAGGCAGGCCGGAGAAATAATGGTGCCAGCTTTGTGAGATGCATCTATGGCAGGATAATGATTATCCCAATCAGGCTGTGACACCAGAAAGACACTGCAAACTACTTGTTGTCATTAGTTCACAGAAAGTTAGGCTGAGTCAACATGCAGATTAATCCCATGTTTCTTTATTTCATGTATCCAAATGTCTTTGCAGGTGGGGATCCTTTCAACATATGAGCAATTCAGATGGCTTCATAGCTCAGGGAGGATAAAAGGCCTTTTAACAAGGCACTTCATAAGCTGAGTGGTTACCGCAGTGACAGCTGGGTGAAAGCATGCTTCCCTCTGCCATGTGAACAACTCTGTCATGGTGGGAGAAATACACACATTTAGCTTTCTTCCATGACATGCGCACATTCTGTTTGTCACTTCTGACTTTTAAAGGAGTCTGGTGTGTACTCAGCTTTGTAATAGGTAGATGCATTAATATGCAATCTACAGAAGTGGCTATTTCTGCATGTATTGTTTATATATACAAAGATTTGGGGTTGTAATATATTTTACTGTACATATGTGACAGTGTATCTTAGGAGTTATATATATGCATTCCAAGATCACATACAACACAAGCTGTCATATATGCATTTATATACTGAATATATGCCTACCATGCACAAATGCTTTAGCACAAAGAAATATGTTTAAGATGCAGCCAAGTACTGTAAACTTTCAGGTGTTCTTACAAGTTTTCCATGCTACTTAGTTCAACAAAAAATAATCTGATTCGGTGTATCCATAGCAAGATTCATTCTCTGCTACGCTGGACTCCTGCCTCACTGAAAGGCATGTAAGAGAGAGTACTCAGTTCTGTCAGGGACACAGACAGTACTGAGGCACTGCAAACACTGAATGTTTTAACTTTCAAGTATCTTTCTTGCTGCTGAAATTCATAATGCTTATTTGAACATCTTAATTTCCACAGAAAGTAGTACAGAGGAGTTCAGCTCCTAACAATGGGGTTTGCTGACATGAGCAAGCTCAGAGGAACTGACCTAAAGCAGTCAGGTACACGAACAAAAGGGCAGAACTTACATGCTGTTAGATCATGTTCAAATGTTTATTGCATTAAAAAAAAAATTATGGTAGTAATTAGAACAGCAACCAAAACCCTCATTCCCTTCTCTCACTGAAGCTTTCAAAACAAATCCTTGTCTTTGTCTGCTTTACTGTAACTTGAGCCAGCACAAAATGCCACAGCTTTTACATGAAATACTGACAGAATTTCAGTTTAGAATAACTTCACAAGACTTTCCTGAAAAATGCACGAGGGAGGCACAAACTGCACGGTGTCCAGCACCAGTGTAAGACATGATAGGAGTACAGGTGGCTGGGAAGTGCTACCAGTCAGAATCTAAATAGCAGAAGTTCTTAAACATTGTCTTAGGTGACTAGAATTACGTTTAGACATCAGAGTCTCCTTATTGAATCTAGCCCTTATTACTTACATTTGTTCAGTATCCATGCATTTTTATTTGTATTATTCTCCTAGATATGGTACCACCCTTTTAGAGGACACCTTTTAAAATTTAAACTTTTGATATATGTCCTTTCCCACCAGATATCCAAGTGCTTTTCAGGCTGACACTACTGAATTTATCTCCACGTAGGGAAAGAACTCCGTTTTACAAACCAATGCTCAAAAAGTTTTAGGCCAAAGCTACCACTCACTTAAATTCCTGCTCTGTCTACTGAATTGATATCCATAGGCATGTGCAAAGCAAGGCTTACATAAACCTCCTTTGCTCAGCCTTTATGTAAAAGAGTTTAGAGGACACTGAATTAGTAAATGAGGAACACACAGTGAGTAACCAGTTCTGTAAACTGTGGTTTACATGACTTGCTCAAAATCAGGTAGGAATTTTGTGGCAGAGTCAGGGAAGACATCCATGCTATTAGGATGGCTCTCCCTTAATCGTACATTATCTACCTGTAATTCACCTCTCCATTCATGTTTCCCTTTCTTATTTCTAAAATGAGTGGTGCCAAAGATGGTTAATAAGCTGCTCCACAAATCTGAGCATGCTCCATGAAAACTGATTGGGTGGAGCTCATATCATTTACCTTAAGCTATTTAAAAATGTAGATGTGCAGTCAAAGATAATTTTCTGACCTTCCTCTGTAATCAGTGGCATAAAATAGGCACCTCCAAAGGGGTGATTAATCCCTTACTGACAGCCTGTCTAAGACTGAACGAATTGCCCTCTGGAAGTGTTTAGATGTATCCATTAACTACAAAGAGTACCTAGATGACTAGATACCTAAATTCTCAGTGGCTCAGGTAGAGTAAGACAGAGCTTGACATTTGTGTTTTACTGTGTACTTGCATCTCAGGATAAATTTGTCAGCAAAAGTGTTGTGACCATCCACAACTGCAGTTCCAAAAATAAATTTATATCTTTGTCTGACACCTGTAGTGACCTTCATGGGTAAACAAACATTATTTGTTATCTACCAAATCCTTAAAGTACCAGGAGTCTGGGAATGTGCAGTAAAGTCAATACCAATCCTAAATTGTTGTTAGAAAACTGAATTTGTGCAGAGCTTTTCAGTAAAACAGGATATTAGTAACAAAGTGTCCCTGAGAGATACAGGCAATAATCAAGTTAAACGAGTATGCTCAGTGCCTTAGCAATCAGTACAGAGGAAGTCTGTCAACAGGTAATGTCCAAACAAAACAGAAGCTCAGAACATCAGTTTACCAATCATGAAGCCAACCAAAATATCAGCAGCTGAACATCAGCACAAGACCCCACACTTACAAATGTCACTAAGCCACTCTTTGATCAGTGAGCAAAATCTGGTAACTTCCTATGGCAAATGAGGGATACTTGAGGTGATCAAAAGAGTGTCCAAACTGTTGCTCTGAAAAATGTTGTCACTTAGAAGTGCTTTCACTTCTAACACTCTCTGTAGAAATAATTCCTTTGAATTGAAGGAGGTTGGGGAAAGCAAAGTAAGGTGTTCTGTGTGGATGATGGAATCTATTAACACAAAGCAAATTGCCTGTTCAAGACCCAAGGGCAGACTCTCTCAAAAATTAGTAGTCTTCACTCAACTACATTATTCCAGTGAGGTCATACACCCTTACAAGCTAAAGTAAGGTAAACATATTTATACCTGACCAAAACAAAGGTCTAATAGATTATTAAATTTTCATAAACCTGATTTTGTCCTTGAACATGAGAATATTATTCCTTTGTATATTTATTTTAAGCTTCGATATTTTTGTGTTATTAAAAGGAGGAAAGAAAAAGTCTGTTTTTCAACAGAGATGATTATATTTACCATTATGATGGGAAATTCATAACTCAGAACTCTTTACGCCAAGGAAAGAGAACAAATAGGAGTGAAGAATAAAGAAAGCAACTTAATCAGATTCATGATTTTGACCCTCAAAATAAACAAATTATATTTATACACTATATTCACAGCAAACACCCTCTCTATAAGTGTATTTTCCTCCTATGGTTATTCTGAAACTTGCTAATTAATGTTGAAAAAAATCATAAAAACCCAACCACAACCCAGATAAACAGAGGCATACATCACCTTCAAGATTACAACATAAAAAATAAGTTGGTAGTCTGGCTTCTTCTAATGCTAATGCGCAAAAATGCGTGTCTAGCAACCATCTAAACTACAATTTAAATGGTTCAAATGGACAGAGGCAAATATGTACTCAGGCAGACAGGAGTGAGAATGAAACTGTAGAAAGCTGGTGGAAGAGAAACACATCTTTAAATAAAGGGTAAAAATAAAGTGTGTGAGAGATGTGCCAAACATGCACTGGAATTTTCCTTTCAAACTTGATGTCTTTTGCTCATTTCCACATGGAATCAGGGCTTGGGTTTCATAGCATTAAAAATATAATTACATGACAACTTTATTATCATTACTATCGAGAACCATCCACTCAATTTTTTAGTTTCTGCAGGTAACTTTCTTTTGTTCACAAAACCACCTCAAAATATATTAAGGTGCACATGGCATTTCTTTATTTATTTCTCTCTCTGGGACATTAAAACCCTCCTCACAAGCCATTTTTAGCATTATGGAAAATTACAGATCATTGAAAAATTCTTCAGAAAATCACATAAAATCCAACCTAAACAATTACAGTATATTCTCACTTCCCTGCATGGAAGCTAGGTCTAGTGGACTGTAAAAGAACTAGAAACAAAGAACTCACAGATTTAATTCATACCTCTCCCACTAACTGGCATTCACACTCTGCACTTCTACACATTTTACACTGTCTAGTCATGTCCTGCTTACTTCCCTGAGGCATGTAAATATTAACATCCAAATTACTGCTAAGGAAAACTAAGTAAGCTTATCGGTTGTTTGAGGTCACAAACAAGTTGGTATCGCTATCGCTATTGCAACACCTGCACCCTAAATATATTTCTGGCTAGGTCAAACCAGGAAAAGGCAATGTTAATCCTATCTGTGTCAAGTTCCAGAAACATGCTCAAAAAAGTCTTCTTTTGGACAAGGCTTCCTGAAACCCTTTGTCTCTTATCTGTTTTGTTCTGTGTGATACCTGAGGAATGGATAGCATGGAAACACTATGCAGAAGAAGACAGAAAGTCATCATCTTGAGAGTATCATAATACATAAGAGACACAACAGCAGTGATAATAATAGCCCAGTTACCTCTGCACATGAATGGGTATCAGCATGTCCAACATTCAGTTCTGGGCTTCACTTAATGTGTGGTCTTAAGATTTTTATATTGCATCATCCTTTCTGTCACTATTAATAAAGAATTATCAACATACTAAATATAGAAGCTGAATGAACTAATTAAGGCTTGTACAGCATATGAGATGTTAATGTTTTCAAATAATAACAATGTTTCAGAACCAAGTTTTAAACTATTATTAAGCACACAAAACAAAACAAAACTTTTTTGTGAGCATAGGTAAATCAGGAGGTAGTACTCTGTGATCATTACTGATTACTTCAATAAAAGTTAATAGAATTTTTAAAAATGCCCATTTCTAAAAACTTACTTCTCACTACTGAATTAATTACACATCTGGCAATGTGTCGGTGTTTTTCTTCATGCACAATGCTAGTTTTTCAACAGTAAAATAGGAAATGAGCACCAGCAAGCAAAATTTTTCCCCTTTTAATTTTTTGCTAAAAAAATGCGAGTTTTGTCTGAAATGTATCTCTCAGCCTGACTCTATACTACATTAGTGTTTCAGATTAGCTTCAACTTAAGTCATGCTCTTAGATGGTGTAGTATTACACTTCTATTACTCATTTTATTTACTCCTTCAGGATGAAATTGCTGCCTGCCCTACTGATATAGTAGATAATTAACTCTTTAGAAATAAGGTTAGTGTTTTGCTAGACAAAAAGCTCTTCCTGAAAGTGAAGTGAACAAATATGTACAAAGATTATTAGAAAATGTATGCAGCCATTTTGACCCCTGACAGAAAGCTTCCAAGCCAGACCAGAAAATTATAATGTATGAAGTCTGACTCAAAAAGGAACAACTTCTTTGATAGTTCATTAATACAACTCACGCTCAGGGAAAAGTAAAAAAATATGTAAAAAGAATGCATTCTACCATTTCCAAACAAACACCATCTTTTCAATTGAAAAATTAAACACAGGTAGCACCACTGATTCTGAAACTTTTATCTCCCCCTCCAACATACATACCAAATACCTTGTAGTCTTGTATCAGTAAGCACCTTTATAGCTTCATATAGACTTTTATCCGGGTATGCTCATCCAAGAGAAGTATTAGACATCTCACATGATCCCATGAGACTTACAGGGTGGGTCATACACAGTTCATTCAGACAAGCAGCTGATCTCCATGAGCTTTACCAGTCCAAACCTCAATGCTGAGCATTTTCAGTTTTACTTCATCCAGGTTTAAAACGTACAGCAGTGTACTCAACCGTAGGTAGAGCAGAAGAGATGTTCAGAGCAGTACACAAATCACTGTGCTAACTAGATGCAATGAGAAACTACTGGAGGGAGGGAGAAAGGGAGGGATCATGGAAATGCTAGGTCAGTATCAGACAGATGAAGTCTCTAATCTAATTCACTACCCTGCACTGTAATATAAAAACTGAGAGAGTAATTGAATGTGTCTCTCACTGGGGAGGGGCCTCTGACTGTCAGGACAGGAAGAACTCCCTCTATACCCATAACACTGAATGGAAATATATTCCATTCTGCCTCTGAACCAGAGATGAGCTGATTAAAGAAGGGCAGGATTAAAGAGTAGGCAAAGTAAGTCTTTGCCTCCTATAGAGAGCACTATGTTAATTCCTGTGGCAGTGAGTAAAAGTGGAAAGCAGCAGAAAACAGTAAACAGTAAAAGGTGGAAAAAAATACAGGAAGGAAAAGCAAAAAGCCACATTTAAATATTAATAGATTTGTAACACAACTGATTAATCATGAAACAGTACACGGGGTTCAGAATTGTTGCATGTCAACAGAGCGTACAAACAGCTGTAGAAAACTGAAGACCTGCATGAAGTACACTGGCAAAACTTACTTCTCAGGGTGTTGTGCATAACAGGACAGCCCTACAGCATCAAGATGGATTATTTGTACCCTCTCCCTTTCAGTTTCCCAGCTCCAACAGGAATGAAAGAGTAGAGCTTCAACAAGTTTGGCTAAGGTTTTTGTGCAAATCCCAAGGAAGTGGTCTCAATGAAAGAAATAGAAACGAGGTAAGCTTTCTCCCGGTGAGATAGATCCAGATGTCCTTGAAGTATTTAAATGAACCTAAAGATCAATTTTCCAAAGTAATCAAATCTAGCATCCAAGAGCAGAGAAGTCCTCATCTTACAGAAAATCAATGAGGCATAAATTCCTGTTCTGCTTAGCAACCAGGAAATCATATACAATGTGAAACCCTGGTACCTAAACGTTACAAGTATGTATGTTCTGCATTTCTCCTATCTGGATAGGGAGCTGTTTTGTCTCTGTGCAGAGCAATGTGTTAGATCAATATGTGCAAAGAACTCAGTGCCTTTTCCTACAACTTCAGCTAAGCATTTCCTCCTCTCGCTACACTTCTGAAGTGTGATGTGAGCTGAGCATTCCTCTCACTCTCAAAGTAAGCATCTTCAAGATATTTGCATAAAAATAAATCCCCTTGAGTTTGCTCATGTCGCAGAGCCTTAGTCCTGCAGGAAACTTTCCTTTTTCCTCTGTTGCCGTAGAGGGTACAGCCGGTCCCTGCTGCACACATTTGGATTTGTAAATGGGTGGGGCGTCTTGGAAGTATTGCTCTCCTGGGGACACACTGACAAGCACATACACATTCTGGGGACTGTGATTACTCCTGGTTGTCTCAGAAGGACAACGAATAGTGTAAAAACTACTTACAGCTCTTGAAAAAGATATCAAAATACCATTATTGTCTTCCTTGCCCAGAAACATATGCTGGAGTCACACTCCTAGCGGCCACTCCCCTGAAATCAACCCGGGGTTTACAGTGATCTATTGGATACATGGGCCTGCTGCTTTCTCTGTAGGAGTGACATTTCAGCAGCCCAAGAGAGTAATACTGACTGAAGATCTTTTAAATACTATCAGTAGTTCAGCACAGGTTTTGTCTTCCTGAGATTTAATCTGTTTCTTTCTCCAAAGACTTGTGGCATAATGGACAACATCCCTTGCCTCTTGCTCAAATACCTCAGAGACGCAAACTCAGAGTAACCTCCTTGTATAAACTCTGAGGTCTTAGGGGTAGAGACTGACAATTTACAATCTGGATGTGAAGAGCCTGCTATTAAACAGGGCCCTGATCTGGAACCTCTGGGCAATGCTGCAAGACAAGCACTAATTACAGTGGTGTCATCTTGTTATCTGAGCAAATGACTGTAACGCCTTCATTTTCCTTCTGGCTTTTCTTCTACCTACCTTTGTTGCCTCAACTTAGCTTTATGTCCTCATGTAAACATAGATTTTATTCCTCATTTGCTTATCTCATAACTTTAAGGAGTTATATTTGCATGTAGCAAATGGTCTTTAAAAACTTCCAGAAAAAAAGCAAAAAAGCTGAGTTTCCCAGAAAGGTGAATGAGCACTAGGCCTATTTAAAAGAGCAGCAACAGTTTAAAGATATACATTAGTGTGTATCTTTATATACTTTTTGATCCTTCTTTACAGGTACTGAGCCACAAACTAAGACAAGGTAGTGAGCCACAAGTTCCAATTCTCCAACTACTGGCCTAAACACTGTGAAGGATTTTAAGCTCACTCCTTCTCAAGGTTTCAAATGAGTTCACCAAGACACAATTAAAATGAGAAATAATTATAATGTAGCTCCTTAATCATATTGCAAAACCATTTTACTAACTTCATACGCAAAGTTTAATTCTCAAAATTCAGTATCAAAAATAACATTAAATATGCCAAAATTTAAATATCTGAATAGATAATAACACATCTTAAGAAATATGTAGTGTGCTTCGTTCTTGACCCCCTCCTCTTACATTTCTGTGGTCACACAGCTCCTTCTTGTTGCCAGAAAACCTCTCTGCCATTAGAGGCATTAATTTATTTTTGGGGATGGGAGGATGAAATGAGAAGAAAGTGCTAGATGTTCACAGCAATCGTTCCTTTGGTATTTTAATTTTTATTGCCTATTTAAAGCTTTGGATTATGACTTTCTTTTCCTGAGGAATAGAATGTCACATCAGCAAACAGTGAGATAGTTGCAATTAGTGTGAACATACTGAAAATAGACCAAAGAGAAACAGTTTTATTGTTGAACACAGTGGAGCTGTGCTTTGTGATTTAATCCTTTTTCAGATAAGTGACGGCAGTAACAAAACTTCTATCTTAAGAGTAATAGATTTACAGCTCTACGTAAAACCACTTTCATGTAAAAGTTCATGTCCGCCTTTCCAGATCTTCTGAACATAAAATAGGCCACATGAGAGGTATACAGAAGTTTTACCATTTTCAGACCCATTAGCAAAACACGCTGTTTAATCGGTAACCTACAATATTAATAATTCTAAAATAGTATCCGATTTTTTAAACATTGAGTATTAAAATCTTTCAAGTTTATATTCCATATAAAATGGTAAGTTAATATGTTCACACAATCTCAACAAATCCAATCCCCCCAAATAATTTTCAGTATATCAAGTGTGAAAACCAAGAGCCAAACACGGAAAAGAAATGGGACATTTTTACAAGACTTTTTAGAGTTCAGTTATATTCCCCATGGAAAAGCTCAGCCCTTGCATTCTTTTAGACACAAACTAAATTTCAGTGACGAGCACTACGCAAAATGGGGATAAGATTACAAGTGATTTTTGAGTTTCTTGCTGAGGCAAAATTTCAGTGATCTGTTTCTGCTCAGTTCTAGCTAGGTGGGCTCAGCCACTACACACTCCATAAGGTCCAAGTAAATTTACTCTTAAAAAAACCTGGTGCCACCCTAGCACCTAGCACGATTACATAACCCGTTTTGTCCTTTTCACAGCCCGTGTGTGGGGCATGTGGAAGCATGCACATCGTGGGGGCAAAGTCCCCATAAAGAAACTTCGCGGCAGACGACCCAGGGACCACAGGTGTCCCTCCGAAGAATTTTCTAAGCAAAAAAAGTATATGCAGTATAAGTCCATCCCGGACTAAAGGCTAAACAAAAAAAAGCATCCCCCCGCTCCCCACGCTGAGAGCTCGATGCTCTCCTACCTCCCAGGCGGACAAGATAAGGGACTGGGGTGATCCGAAGGGGTTGCAGGCTGTCGCTGTACCTCCCAGGGCGGCAGGGCTAAGGCGGCAGGCGAGGGGCCCGGAGCCCAGCCCTCCCGTGAGAAACTCGGGGAGTTTTGTCCCGGGGCGGGGGAGGGCTTGGGGCTCCCCGGCGGGACGCGCACGCCGGGGCTGCAGCCGCTTCTGCCGGCGAGCCTCACCTTCCCCGCGCCGGGCGCTGCCGCTGCGAGCCTCGCCTCAGCCGGGGGAGCGTCCGAGTCCGGAAAAGCTGCCTCCCGCTCACGGAAAATACTGCCCAGCAGTCAAAAGAGCCAGAGCGAAGCGGGGCACGGCAGGCCCGGGGAAGGGGGGCAAAGGAAAAACCCCTTCCCTCTGCTCCGCTCCGCTCCCCCGGCCCGGCTCTCGCTCGCAGGTGAGCCCCGGAGTTCAGCTGCGGGAACGCCACGGTCCGGATAAAACATCCTGCCCCCACAACCAAACAAAAAGTATAGAAAAAGTTCCATCCCATTTCGCCCTACCTTTTCCTCTACATACCCACGCACTTTACCTGTTTTTGTGCCGGGTTTTTAATAAATTCCTTCCAAAAGGCGCCATGATCCCAGCAGCATAACATCAGCGATCCCCAAAGAATTCGAGGGTGTTCCCTTCTCCCCTATTTTTTTGCCCGAGCGCCTTCCAGCTTGTTAATAGTCACCGAGCGTAGCGATGAGCTGGAAGTTGTGCAATTTACTGCTAACTTTGAACTTCAGCTTGTTGCTGCTGCTGCACCTTTGGAGTCCTGCCCAACTGCGAACTTTAAGGAGGTGTTTAGAAGCAGGAAAAAGAAAGGGGGCGGGGGGGAACACGCACTTGCTTCTGTGATGTGAAGTTATGCACAGAACTTACTAAACTTTCAGCCTTGTCGCCCTGAGGGCAGCAGGCAGCAACTGGGAAAGAGGGGGTTTTGCTCCCGTGTGGAACTCTGTAAAGTCACAGACACGCAGTCACAAACACACACACAGACACGCACAGACACACAGAGACACACAAAAGCACTGAAAAGTTTCCCCGGGAGGCTCCAGCCACTTCAGGTCAAGTCGCTCAGCTTAAACACACGCGTTAATGAAGGGCGAGCTGCAGTTGCCACACCAGTTCTCAACGCATAATGATCTGCCTTTTTCAGTACCTCGGTACTTCTTTGCAAGGCGTTGAACGAGTAAGGGGAAGATGAAGGGAAAAAGACTGCTGTGACCCCTCTGCTGTCCCTGGATTTTTAAGTAAATAAGCTATTTGCATGAAAGCCTTCACAGACTAAATGCACCTTCGAAAATGGCCTAGCAGAGAACAAACGAGACGGCAACACGAAAGACTGGATTCGTACCATGCTGTTCCAGGACCTTTTTTGTTATTATTTCAAACTGGCTTTGCCAGAAGGGAAGTGAACACACACCATGGTTCCTGTTTACTGGAACCCCCTGGGAATCAGAGATGTGAAGTAAAGCTTCAGAAGAAACTTTATTTTTCCCTTCTCCAGTTTGGAGCACAAGCAAGGGAGAGAGAACCCATTGTGCCCAAAAGGCTGATACCAATGGGTGAAGGTCCCAGGGCAGGTGGGAAGTCCTGTGCACAGCCCTAGCACAGCCTAGCCCTCCACTTTCTGCAGTAATTTAACAGGTACATATTAGATGCAAGTAATTCCTTTTTTTTTTTTTTTT
>VZRL01005485.1:46174-62854 GCA_013397895.1 Origma solitaria
TTTTTTTTTTTCCCCCTCACAGGGCAGATTCTTTATGTGGCTGCCCAAAGGTGCAGTACAATAGGGAATTGTTTTATCAGCCAGGGGCAAAGATTAAATAGGAACCTAGCAGAGTAAGGGCTTCTGTGAAAACAAGCATTTTTCTAAATTTCCCCTTTCCTCCCCTGTGCAAGAATTCAATTTTTCTGAAGAAAACAAAGCAAAGGCCCGTTCCATGGGTTACCTATTACTGGCAGCTCCAGGAATACCCCACATATTTTCAGTTCAGTCCCACGCCTCTGAATTCTCTGAACTGTAACTACAAAGAGAGAGACTGGAGCCTCTTAAAAGCCTTGTTTGTGTATTCATTCAAATAACACAAAAAATAGAGAACCTGAAATGAAATAAGTTTCAGATTTCTTATCCTGCTGCCAGGGTAGGTTTTAAATAGTCTGATTTCAGTATTATGAACATAATCACGCATTAAGTCCATAGAAGTCTTTCCTTTTGCTTTGAATCAGACTCTGTATGGCACAAAGAGGAAATTTTCTTATATCTAAAGGACTGGGAAAATTTTTCAGTCCCTAAGAGATGTTCAAGGCATATTTGGCATAAAAATCAAATCAGTGTAGAACTTCCTAGAGAATAATTAATATTCAAATAACTATTTATATTGGCAAGTTAAAATGAAATAGCTTTATCTACAAAATAATGTTCACTTTTAATTATGAAAATAAATGGGAACTCAATATTTGTAGCTGTTTTTATTACTTCTGAATAGTCATCTCACAATTTTAATTTATTCAAAAATTAAAATACCATGTAAATTGTTCCTCTTCCTCTAGCAAATGCAAAATAATGTTCAACCAAATATATGTAATGTGGGTACCTCTACACAAGTAAATCAAAATGTTTGTTACATTCATGTAGCTATGCAAAGAGTTGTAGAAAAGACTCCAGCATAATAAACAGACATTTTCCCCACAGCTGAGGGAAAAGAGAGTGTTTTCAGTCTATGCACTTTCACAATTAGGCTAGCCAAAACCAGGAAGAAAGTACTTGAGTGTGTGATAAAGTCTTACAGAGTAATAAGGGAGAGAATCTTAAGAATGAGGAACATAGCTCTTTCCTAAAAGCAAGAGCAAAGCATATTTAGTATACCATAAAAAGTGAACATGTGGTTTCATGTGATATTCAATTAATCTGTAGAAGCAAAAGAAAAGTAGCATGGGGGCAGAAAGACAGACTTAGTTTATAGAAAAACATACAAAACCACATAAAAATACATGGATATCGCTCGTAGTAAAAGAAGGGACTAGAATTTTCATTCCCCAGCACATAAGCTAGTCTCTGAATACAGTAGAAATAGTAGCAAAACTTTGCAGAGAGACAGGTTAATTTTGTAGGTAGTGTTGACACAACAGTTCAGTTAGCTTGTCCTTAAATTTCCAAAGTGCCTCAAATTATCTGTATCTGTATGTACACGTCCTTAGTTTTCTTTAAACTGCAGCTCTGATCTTCCAGGAATATTATACTAACATTCCAGACCAGGGCCCTGGCACTTCCTAGCATGCCACGTGGACATAAAAGCAACAACCACTCAAGTCTTGAGTATGATCACCTTCTAATCATACTTTCTGCATGCAAAAATCTAAAAGGTGAATAGCTGGTAACATCACATTTTTCACCCACAAGCTCACCAAATTGTTCTCTGTCGCAGTATCTTCCCTCTAGGAGAAGTGATGACTGAATTGCAGCCAGTCCATTTTGCAGGACTCATTTTTTTGGAAAAAATAAAAACAAAACATATGTATGGGTCTTGAGATCTTCCGAAAGACATGTCAGCAATTCACTCTTGTATTTAAAGGAGAAGAAAAGGGAATTATATGCACTAGAGTATCACCTGCCGTCTTCCAAAGCAGCTCGTTCTGAGTGTTTTATTCCTCTCTGCAAAAACACTGCAGCACAGAAATGCTTTAACCCCCACTTTCAACTCAGGTTTAGAACCCAGCTTTAACTGTATCAGTCTATGGGTATAGTTTTAAATTAACTTCTTAAATTCAACAAGGAGTGGGGTGCTCATGCTCCCTCCTGCCCCTTCTCACCTCTCTTACCCACCACTCCACACCAGCACTTACCTTAAACAGTCTCCAGGATCTCATCTGATCTCCTTGTAAACTGATGTAATCTATTCAAATTCTGACCCAGCAAAAATGTTTATTTATTCAATTTTGGCTGATTGTTGAGATGAGTTGGCTTGCCTCGAGATCAGAAAAGTTCAGTCAGACAGTGTGATTTCCAGAGCTGATGTAAGGATGAAATACTAAGAGAAAATAGGAAGGAAACAAAGGAGAACTTGGAAATAGAGGGAGGGAGCAAGACCTCCCTTGGCTGAGTGGTAGGGTAGCTTGGAAGCTTAACGTATTCTAAGAATGGATTTGCAAGAAAAGACTTCATCTTATCTAATGGCTGGCTGTCCCTGAAAAGTGGGGAGGTCTTACTCCTCTCACCAGCCACAGACTCCTGACCCTTTCCTTGTGCCAAATCTGGTTGTCAACAGGCTTTGTGCTCAAGCCATTCAACTTTTTAAATGGATGGAAAACTGACTTGACACAGGAAAGTGAATAAACAGCTTTTTGTGGGCTAGCTAGTTAAATTAGCTTATTGAAGTATCAGACAATTGGCAGGCCTGGTATGTGAGGAGAGAAACAGGATGATGAGGCCAAGAATGTGGGCAGAGAGATGTGGGAGGAAGATGTCTTGTCTGAGCAGCCCTGAGCAGCTGGATTGGCTCAGCCACATTTTGTTACTTCATTCTGGCTGCAGCAGTAAGCAGCTCAATGGAGACAGCAAAAGCTACCTTACGACTAGGACAATTGTCCATTCCTTAGTCTGTGCATAGGCTGATTCTGGTACCTTGGCTCCCTCATTTTTAACCTCATAAATATTTATGTCTTCTTAAGTCAACCAATTGTATGAATAAAAGACACTAGACCAGATGGTCCTGTAGAGTAAGAGGGAAAGGTCAATGTTGAGATTATAACCTACTGAAAGGCAGAAAAGTTGGTGATCAGCGTTCAGAGAGGTTAAAGATTTGTCCTGCTCAACTTACTTGAGAAGATTTGCATAAGAAACTCAAGAGGACTAGTGGCTGATAATAAATGTCAGGTGGGGGTCATGTTGATGAGTGTGGAGTAATATACTCAGAAGAAAATCTAAACAAGCCTTTAAATTAACTGTCACATCTTGGAAATGTAATTTATTTGGAACAGTTCATGAAAAGCCTTAGGTCAATGTTCTATACTGTTAAAACCAAAACTAAACCAAAACAAACAAAAAGAGAGAGTTAACAATTAATGAGAAAGGAATGCAGAATGAATTGGAAAAGGTTGTTATGCCGCTGTAAACTTTCACTTTGAGTCTACATTTTGAATAACCCAGGTGGCCCATCTGAAGGCAGGTACGGAGTACATGGCAGCAAGAGAATTTTAACATACAGAATAGTTTCATATGCAAGGAGAAATTAAGTAGAGAGATAAGACTCTTGGATCTGAAGAAAGGTGAATATCTGATTAATTTAAAAGGGCCCTATGATAATCTACACCATGGAGAAAGTAAACACAAACCAATTATTTCTCACAGTGTAAATATAAGGGCCTGCTGAAAGAAGCAATCATAAAGCAGAGTTAAAATAAATACACATAAAAAGATTGTAGTTGTAAGTAAATGACTTTTACTTAATGATAGAAGTGCACTCTGACTGCAAATAATGACAGAACTACCATCTGACTGCAAATGTTTTGAAAGAAAAATGTAGGAATAGTTAAAAAGAGAGATTAGACGAAACCATGGATCTTATCGCCAAGAGAAGTCAGAAAAAATCACTGTATTCTGTGTCTTTATCACCTCAGTCTAGCTGTTTCTCAAACCTCTTTTTTTTTCCCTTCCTTTCCCTACAGCTCACTAGCTACTGGCATAGCCTGGAGTACAGTAACCCTCACAGGTGACTTGCAGGTTGCATCCACGTGAAGCATCCCCTTGGCTGCTGTGCCCTCTTGTAGAGGACTTCCATGGAAGAATTTTCCTGCACTTTAATACAACAGTGAGCGAAACAGTCAGCTTGACCCCCTGTAAGCAGGTTTTAATTCAACATTGCAGCTACAGAACTAGTTTTTTATATTCTACAAGCCTCAAGTACTCCTAATCGTAGGAAAGGAGAACACCCCCAGGTACAGAATCAAGTTCTTCGTCTGTACATGACAATCACAGTCAGCACATTCTTCATCCAGCCCCAAACCTCTTTCTCTCCTTGTTTTCATTAGGTACTGGGACAACGTCCTGTGACTGGATTTACCATTCTTCCATTTCCAACACCCTCTTCTGTTATGTATTCCTACTCTTTCTGTAAAGTCAGTTAGGTACTTGAAGAGTCTGAATAAAAGGCTGAAGAAAATTGAGAACATCCTTCTATCTGTAGTGTGGTCTGTTAAATATAGTGGTCCAAATATGCTTCCAGCTCTGAAAATCTTTGAATTGCTGCTTACCTGATGCTGGCAGTGAAAAAAACCTACCTGAAATCCGCCTTGCTTTTGCCCTCTTCCCGAAATATCTGCTAGTGCCCACCTATCAGAGACGGGGTATGATGCCAGCAAAGTACTTGAGATGATCTCCTAGAGCAGATTTTCTGTTAGTGACAGGATGTAACATGAAAATTAACCTTCTCCTTGTGTCTTCTCTCCAGCTCTCTAGCAGATCATTCTTCCTCACTGTAAATTTGATAAAAATGTGTTAAGAGACATGAACTGAATTCTCAGCTCCTACAGATTCTCACGGTTATCTTAGAAACAGGAGTCAGGGTTAAATGATTTACCTAATACCCTATTTTACTAATTTTTTTAAATCCTCCCTTTAAATATACTATATTATTACTTTTCATAACAGTTTTTGCAGCATGTTGCAATAGTATTTTGTGGCTATAGTTTTTGGTGTTAAGTACCTGACTTGTGGCATTTAAGTCAAAGAGTGCAGTTTAGATGAACTGCTGTATCCAAAGCTGCCATACCTGGGTCAACAATCCTTGGTGTAGAAGATTTATCACCAAACCTAAAACTGATCTGAGTACACTTCCAGGAGCTCCAGCTCAAACTCCATCCATTGAGAAAGACACATTGAAAGCATACCATGTACGTTAAAGTACATAGTTGAAGAGACAAAAAAAATACTTTTCCTTTTTTTGAAATTGTCACCAAAATACTTTTCTGATACAAATACAGGGTTCTGAATATCTTTAATAAAGCTTTTTCTATATAAAAATTTTTTTCTTTCAAAGGACAAATGCTAAATTTGCATAATGTGCTATAACCCACTGAAAAACCTGCTTATGCTGCCTACATCCAAGGGTAATCAATGGCAGTTCTTGCAGCATTAGGGGAAATATGATCACAGGATTTGTAGATAAGCAAACTTTAAGAAGGACAAGGAGCACGTATCCACCAGACAGCCTCCAAGGTAAGGAGTCTTCAAGCCCTGGGTATAGAGTTTACCTCTCTTCTTGAAAGGTATATTTTTAATTGCTTCTTAGCATTGTCATTGGAATTAAAGATAAACTGTTGACGTGCTCATGGTCAGATATAATTCCTAAAATATACAGATATACAAAGGAAATATTTTTCTTGTGGCTGCGTTGCAGAAGTTTTTGCTCAAATGAGCGGGATCAGTTGATTCATTAGTTAACTTTGTGTCATTATTTAATATTTCACAAGAGGAACTCATTTGTAGGTAACTTAAGTAGATTTTACAGTATTTAGAGGAACTGACCTTTTCAACTGAAAATTATTTTGAGAAAGAAACAAGGCTCTGAGTGTGCTCTTGTCTGTTGAATGAGAACAGGTTTTAGAGACAAACATCTAAAGCAAGTGTCCCCTGGAGGTGTACACTATTCCAGTCATTACAGAGGGAGTACTCATGTTCTTAGTTAATGCCAGTCCCTGGGATCCTGTCAGTACCTGCACCCATTAAGCCTATCACTTTTCAACTTTACACCAAAATCCTTGATATTGTTTTCCTGATGTAAGCTTCCAGCATGCCTGTTCTCGTCTTCCTGCACAGAGAGACAGAGATCTCCACATGTCGTCTCTCTAATGGGCCAGACACATTAAAATACAAGCCCTCTTCCTTTGCTAGACTCTGGCCACGCATGGAAAATACTCAAACCCTACTTTAGTGGTAGAATAAAAATGGAGTGGCTGCTCCATCCCTGCAGCCTGTTTTTCAGAACAGAAACAAATTCTTGTACTCCACTCACTTTTCTCATCTATGAAAGCATGGAAACATCACTGAAAATTCCATAGTGGCAAAAAGTTGCTGTTTCATAATCTTATACCGGCACTCTAACAGTTCATGAATTACTTTTAAAGGTGATTATGGCATTATGAAGAATAAGGAATCTTCTAATACACAACATATGAAAATTCTAGGCTGAAGCAGCTTCTAAATCTATCTCTCACTCCCTTTCTAATAATAAAAATCCTAAAACCAGCAGGGTAGCTATCTGCCTATGATGTAATACCTGGAGACAATTAAATTCACATTTCTATGTACTTTTGTTGAAACTTTTTCATTGAAACCAGTGACAGATTTGCCTGATCAAGGTCTTCTTGCACAAATGAACAACTGCAAATGTGTTAGGAAAGACTGGTATCAGGGGCAGTGAATCACAAGTGGTTTGTCTCCCTTAGAAGTAAATAAAAGAAATACCAAACAAAATTTCTCGAGACGGGTTGTTAATTCCTATGCAAAAGAATTTCTAACCTTCATCCTAACTGGAAAGCAGATTTACTGCATAGAACATTGACATAAGAATAAACCTGGTGTTAACTTCAGAATGAAGCAATTAAAATAAAAACAATTTAAGACACAGAAATGAAAATAGAAAAACTAATCCAAAAAAATATACTGAGCTTACTCTCCAGATGGGGCAGAATATTTTATACAGCATTTTCTAGCATCTTTTTCAAGTACAATGATACAATCAAAATTAGCTGAGTCCTTCGGAAATATGCTGTGTCACAGATTTAACATTAGTTCCATTAAGGACTGTAGGTCTCTAATGAAACTTTTAGGTGGATTTCACAGGCCTGCATGTTTCTGACACAAATGTCAGAGGTGGCATTTCAGACCGGCTAATACCAGAAGTATTTTCAAAGGGCAGAAAACCATGTGGGCTGCATGCTTGCATCTGATAGACCAAAATAAAGCAGCAGGATGAGACAGTTTACACAGCAGAGGTACGGATCCCAAGACACATCTTCTCCTGAAGATATTCTCATGTACTAAACTGGAGTATAATGCCTCACAGTGATGGATACTTGGCTCCTTTTAAATGATTGTTCCTGTGAAACTCTTTGTGCCTCTTGGTCAAGTACATATTCTTTCACAGCTAAATCGTGAATTGTTACTTCAGCAAGAGTATTCCCTGAGGCGCAGGCACCTAAACTCTAGAGAACAAAATGAATGTACTCCACTGGTTTCTTCTCTGTTTGGCTCTCTGTTAGTATCCTAATTCCTGAAGCAGTATAAAGGAAACTGAGTTATTTAGTAAAAAGGTAGAGAGACTTCTGGCATATTATTGACTCAGTCCAAATCTGCCAAGTTGTTTAGGTAGTTAACTCCCACTGATTTTATTAGGTATGGATACTTTTACTGTTTAAGTGTAGTCCCCTGTGATAAAAGATGCAGCACTAGATGGAAGACAGGCAGTCCCTGACTGCGCCTGTGGCTGGCTGTGCAGGTCTGTGTGATGGCTTCAAGGCCTTACTCCAAAAGGATCTATTTGGTTGGGAGAATAAACCTATGAGCAGGACTGCTATAAAATATGATCTGACTAGACTGCTACCATTGAATTTTATATGCAAAAGGACATATTCCGCATTGCAAATATGGATGACAGCTAGCCATAATGTGTTGTGGAAGGGGGAAATGGAATGGTTGTTATGCATGGCAGAGAAATGTGCTATTCTCTTCTTGCCTCAATTCCTATTAGAAACACACACAGAGTCTCACCCGGGTACAAGGGCTGTGGCTGTGTTGTGATGATGCTGGTGTCTGCACACTGTAAGAATTTCAAAACACAACTGTCTTGTTGCATGGAAAGATAATGTACAGGATCACCCAGCACACGCTGTCTGATGAAGTCAATAGTCCATCAGAACTACCTGTTATAAACAAATATGTAAATAATAGCCAACTCCCTATCTCTAGGTGTGCTGGTGTTGGCTGGGATAGAGTTAATTTTCTTTACGGTGGCTGGTATGGGGCTGTGTTTTGGATTTGTGTTGAACAAAGGGTTGATAATAGAGATGTTATTGTTGAGGAGTGCTTGCACAGAGCCAAGGCCTTTTCTCCTTTTCATGCTGTGACACTCTCAAGGAAGTTGGGGTTGCATGGGAGGCTGGGAGGAGACACAGCCAGGACAGGGGACCACAGTTAACCAAAGCGATATTCTGGACCATATGTGAAGGTTTAAAAAGTGGGGGGATAAAGGAAGAAGTGGAGGATTTTTGGAGTAATGGCCTTTGTCTTCTCAAGTCACCATTATGTGTGATGGGGCCCTCCTCTCCTGGAGATGGCTGAACACCTGCCTGCCCATGGGAATCAGTGAATTAATTCCTTGGTTTTCTTGTGCATGGCTTTTGCTTTCCATATTGAACTGTCTTTATCTCAACTCATGAGTTTTCTAGCTTTTTCCCTTCTGATTCTCTCCAGGGTCCTGATAGTAGCGGAGTGAGAGAGGGGCTGTGTGGGGCTTGGCTGCTGGCTGGGGTTAAACTGACACCTAGGTTTGGTGAGTGACTCTGACTCCATCAGCGTCGTCCTGTACTCAACACACCCCAAGATCTGTGTTTAGTTTTGTGCCCCTCACTACCAAAAGATATTGAGGTGCTGGAGCATGTTGAGAGAAGGACAACAAAGCTGGTGAAGGGTCTGGAGCACAAATCTTACAAGAAACAGCTGAGGAAGCTGGGGCTGTTTAGCCTGGAGAAAATAAGACTCATTGCTCTGTACAGCTATCTGAAAGGAGGTTGTAGCCAGGTGAGTGTCAGCCTCTTCCCCCAGGTTACAAGTACCAGGATGAGAGGAAATGGCCTCGAGTTGGGCCATGGAAGGCTTAGCCTGGATATTAACAAAAATTTCATCATGGAAAGGGTTGTCAAGCGCTGGAACATGTTGCCCAGGGAAGTGATGGAGTCACCATCCCTGGAGGTATTTAAAAGATGTGTAGATGTGGGACATAGCATACTGGTTGACATAGCAGTGCTAAGCTGATGGTTGGACTTGATGATCTCTTGGCTTGATGACTTGAAGTCTTTTCCAGCCTAAGAGATGCTGTGATTCCAGTAAAAGTTGAATCTCTGAAAGTCCATAATCAAATGAATCTAATTGAGGCCTTGCTCTGTGATGCTCATCCTTTTTTGGAGGCTATGGGCTGTAGGGAGTTACCTATACCTGATGGACCTGTGTAAGCCTGCCAGAAGTAACACACCACATCTGCTTGTTTTTTTAACTCCTTCACATTTTTCACATGAAATACCCCTTAGGTATATAGAGATGCTATCTAACATTATTCTTTCTGCATCAAGGCCTTAGCTGGCTATTCACACAGCAAAGGGGTCTCATCTGTATAAATAAAATTATTCTTTTTAGTGATATTCATTGAAAGAATGAATATTCAATTCCCATGCTTCACCTTAGCCCTAAAGATCTGGCCCTATGGAGAGAGACCATTGTAGCTACATGTATACAAATGTGCCATTTACTTGTTAGCCCTAACAGTGAATGTGTAGCTGTCTCATCAGTTACCAGTGAATACAGCTGGAGCACTTGTTCATCCAGGGGAGACTGGTGGCAATGAGGAGAAAAGCTGGAAGAAATTGACGTTTGTATCTGCACTAAGTATTTATTCCTGATTTTGAAAAGTTTTAGTTTTACCTAAATCAAAAATACAGAATCCTGCAGGGTACCATCATGCCAGTGTAATGCTTTTCAAACCTGCTTGTCATCTTTGACTGCTAAACATTTTCAGTTGAAAGCCAAAGTACTCCATAGGTTTCTCAGCTAAAATCAAGAGTTTGAATTCAGGCCTCACTGTTTAAATCCATGTTCGTCTCAGTGTGGGCATGTGAAATTTACAGATACAGACAAGCTTAAGTTTTAGCTTTTGAGTCATGCTGCTTGTCTTCTTAAAATTAGGCATGTATGGAGGTGTTTTCAGGATCGGGGCTACATCATCGAGTGATTAGAAAACAGTCCCCTCTGGGTCTCAATTAAACATGGCTCCAGTAGCACAAATCAATGTACTGGGATAGTGATTTGAAGCTGAGATCATGTCTACAGCACAAGGCATGGCTGACATCAGCGTGTTAATCTGGGGTGTGAGCGCTCTGTGCTCACTGAATCCCTTCGTTTACCTGCAGTTATAACAGCGCAACTGTTCTCTTGCCAGTCTAACATATTTCTGCTGGGAGGGGGGGCAGGGGGAGAGAGGCAGAGAGGAGTGAGTCCACCAAGGCTTGATGCCATTAGGATATGGATGGCGATCATAGATGTGGAATTACTGTCCGGACAGATACCCAGGAAGATGCACTGCTCTGGAAGGCTTTGATAAGGGATAGAGATAAACATTGCAGCTCTTCAGCACTGCCTGTGATAAGCCTTACCAGTAAAAACTAGGCTGCTATAGGCCTGTTATAGATGACAAACTTTCTTTTTCTAAAGCAGTGTATATTTATAAGCTGTATTCTAGTCTAGACTGTAGTTAATTCATGTTTATAAAGCACTGAAATTGAAAGATGTTATGCAAATGCAAAATATTCTTCAGATGCAAAGCCTCTTTTTATTTTTCAAAAAAGGTGCTTTCTTTGTCAGTGATCTTTTTGCTTATGTTGCAAATGATTGATTGCCTGTGTTTGCTGTTGAAACATGTATTCTTATTACCACTTTGTCTGTCTTTATTGGGATGTCTGCTTTTCAATCTCCGAGGAGTTTCTTAAATACTATCCCTGCAAATTTCAGTTCACAGATGCACAAATTACATAGATGCTTTCCACTCCTTGCAGGTTAAAAAAGATGGAAGTTGCAGAAGTGGTGTATACTTGATATGTGCATGCTGGCACAGTACTGAAACCACAGTTCTCTGAATCTGTATTTTGTTTCTGAGTATTATTCCTAAATCCAAACCAATTAGAGCTGACAATGATTTTTAAATGATGTACTCGTAAATGGTCAAACCAAAATCCTTGTATATTAAGAATAAATTTAAAACTGCTGCTTTTGCTCTGCTTAATGACATTTTCTGAAGAAGAAAAAAACAAACTGGAAAAGGGAAGCACTTCCAAGTGATTCTTAGTCCTTTCTTATGTTGCAGTAGGAGAGCTGTGGAAGGCTGCCTGTGACTCTTTGAGGCTACATTTAAAAAAAAAAAAAAAAGAAAAAAAAATAGGAAAAGAGAAAAAAAGGAAAGGCTACTGGTTGTTTGGAAACCTCTTAAGGACTCATGGGGGAAGAACTCATATCTGGTCAAGATGAAGCTCTCCGCATAATCTCAGTGATTTACAGTAATAATAACATATTGCCTCTTAACAGTGCACAGAGGAAAAATTCCTCAGTATTTTTAATTCAAAATCTTTTCACGGCTGTGTGATTTTAAAGAAATAGGTAAAGTAAATTCTCTTTCGGGTAGAAGGAAAAAACACAATTATTTAAGAAATTTGTGATGGAGGCAGGAAAGATGATTTCAAAATTTCGCTGCATGGAGTCCAATTCTTATTTATATGGCATAATTGAACCAGTGTAATAGACGAGTGCCTACTTATGTCTTCTGTTACCACGTTGCACAGAATGCTGAATAATAATTGCAGAAAAAAAACTGAGTATCATGGGAAAAAGAGAGTCGACCCTCTGAATTCACATCAATTTCATTTTGCTCTTTCAGGAATTGTTGATAATCATTGTTATCAGTCCAACAGTGAATGTATTGAAACAGTTATTTTGCACCTTTTAACTATTTCATCAATTTAACACAAAATTTCAAAGCATGATCAGTCCGATGAACAGTGGATTACATGAATATGCAATACTCAACGAAGTTATATCAGGCATTTTACCCATGTCTCTTGTATATATTATATCCTGCAACCTAAATTAAAATAGCTCACTGGAGAGAAATGAAAAATTGATTAACTTAGGTTTTGGGAAAATGTACAATCAGAGAGATGAGAAAGATGCAGTCTGGCCTGGGAATGAATTGCGTAGAGGTTACAGTAAGGAGGAGGTGCCCGAAGCATAACTCCCATGACACACTGTGGTGGCACTTCTAACTGCACTGTTTGCTTTCTCATACAGAAGGATTTTAGTAAAAGGAAAAAATATATTAAAAGAAATGGAAGTTAGGAGTAGGAGTAAAGATTGTTTTCCTATGGCCTTTTTAATCCAAACTAACTTTTCTTAAACAATTTCCAAGTAGTTATACATGTATCTCCTAAAATTTCAGATTTTCATTTATTTTAACTGTTGATGTATAGATGCGCAAATGGTGTGTTTGCTTTACAGTATTGTAAATATAGAATATATTTTTTATGAGAAGGGTTAGAGAACCTCTAAGTTTTGGAAATGTAATAGCTGTGCTTTATTGGGGAAAATATTTTAAAAGAAAAAATGATACTTCAGATTATTCTGTTGAAATGATACTTTAAAATTTTCTGATTTGAGGATCATGATCCTCTGGGGTACTGAGATGGTATTGGTGTTTGAACCCCAAAGCATCAAAAATAAAAAGCTCTGCCATGTATGTAGACCTCATATGTAGAGGCTACACAGAATGCCACTTTTAGAGTTTTAGACCCCAGAACTTTAAAACAGAAAGAGTGAACTCATTAGATGCCCAGGAAGTTTCTAATGATTTGTAGCTCCTTAAAAATGTGGCAGAAATTTGTTGTATATTAAGAAATTCTTCTGATTCAGATAATAATTAGGTTGCTTATATGTATGTCTGTGTTTTTTTCTACAGCAGTAAATCTTTAATACTACTCAGTTGACTTCTCTTACAATGCACAAACTTACAAATCTGAAAAAATTGAGTCACAGAATGGCTAAAGGAGATTGGGTTTGAAGCAGAGAGGATGCTTAATGTTTTACTTACTTTAAAATGATCCAGTGTGTTATGCGCTACCTGCCTTTTGAATTCTTTTCTGATACCCTTTGCAGCAGAGGTGGTCTCCAGGACCTTCAACAGTTTGAACACACCATCAAGTTTTGAGCATCTCTGTCCTGACCAAACAGAATAAACTCCCAGACCTGTTTTTAAGCCCAGGGAAAGAGATGTTGAGGATTCACAATGCTTGGGAAATTCAGGTGCAATGTCTAACTATGTCCATGATTTAAATGTGCTTTGAATTTCCTTGTCTGTCCTGTTGCTTTGCTTGAGCTTGTCCCTTGACTTGACATGATAGAAATTAGAGTCATCAGTTTTCTGCACAGCATGTTAACCTAAACTGCTTATAGTCAGTTGTAGGAGCAAAGCAGCTTAATCACCACAACTAAATTCAACTTTTTTGTGAGTTTGAGTGAGTATCTTTTAGACAGTTTGCTGTCTGAAATCTTTTCTGGATGACCACCCCCAGAATGATTCCTCTTGGAGTTTTCTTGCTTGTGTAACTACTTCTAGGTTTAGCTAAAAATATTAAAAATACATTAAAAAAATCTCAGACATAAATATATTTAATGGCAAGACTGAACATCTTGAATTTTCTTCCATTCATTCTGTATTTATTTCTATTCCAGAGGCATAAGACTGGTAAATGGAACATTGAGAGCTCCTTGTTATAATCCCCAGTACCTTCTACTGCAGGAACATTAGCAGAAGAGTACTCTCCTTCTGCTTGGTGATTACAGCTCTTGTGTTTGGTGTTATCCATACACTATGATGGTAGTTTTATGACAAAGTAAATAGAGGCTCATGTATCTGTTCCTCCATGAATCTGCCATTTACCTGATTGTTTCATTATTTTCAGATGCCTCACAGTTGTGAATTGACCTGATTTATAGGCCTGGACAGGCTGTCTAAATCACATACTTGAGAGCAAGTAAAGATAAACTGAGTTTCCCAAACTAACTGACACTAATGAATAGTTACAAATATTTTCTTTAACTAAGAATGTTTAAAATTGAAGAGGGAAATAGAGAGACAGATCTGCAAAGAGGTTGGCTTTTTTCCTTATAAAAGCTTCTCTTCTTCATTGGGAGAATTGTGATGTGAAGGTGACTTGAAAATTTGAGGTGATTTAGGGAATTAATTGTTGAAAGGGTTAAAATTCCTATATATTCCTATTATATTATTCCTATTATTCCTATTATTCCTATTATATCCTTGTGAAGTAGTACAAGGTACAGATGCAGGAAAGAGGTAGAAAAAGTAACTAAAGGAGCATCTGAGAAACAGACAACAGCTGAGTTCTCTGAAACAAAATAAAAATTGTCCAATCTCAGTTGAGCCTGATCCAGGGGACTTGAAGCTAATCTGTCTGGAACATAAAACATGATAAGAAAGCAAAGAAGATTTTCGACACTGAAGTTTCTGCCTTGTCAGTTTCCAAGAAAAAAAAAAATGGAAGCAAACCAATGGCAAAAAAAGATTATGGCTTAAAACATACCTTACATTTGCCCCCTTGAAATCACTGGTAATTATTACCTCAGAGAGAAAAAAAAAAAAAAAGAAAAAAAAGGTAATAATTAAGTGATCACAGATTTTAATGGCAGGAAAATTGGCAATTACTCTCTTCCTGAGGAAAAAACAATTCATTCCTTTAAATTCCAGTTACATAAGAATATGGGTAATTAGACTATTGAAGAACTCTGTGACAGAAAGTGGGCACTAGAAAATATCTATGAAATATGATTCTCATTCATCGAGCTTTCTGAACTATTGAACACCCACAGAGCAAAATTAGCTGCAGATTGGTCTTTCTCTATCATGGAAATAATAGAAAATAGGACTAGAGGGAAGTGTGAGTGTCTACCTCATCTAACCTCAGTGCTCAGGCAGATGAGTGATAGTTCAAACTTTCTGGTAGGTTAGCACAGCCCACTGCAATGGGATAAAAGTGTTTTGGGGATTTGGGGTTTTTGTTTATTTTCTCTCTCAGTGGTACAGAAAGATGTGTTCCCAATTGTATGCAAAAATCTGTGTTCTTAAAATGTCTAATACCACCACAGAGCATTCAATTTCATTTCTGTGTTTATTTATTTCACCATAAACCAAAACAACATTCGAATTTAAATTCTGTTGTGCTGCAAAAGTTGTTTCAAGGAAGAAAGAATTCAGTTAATTAAACTTTTCTCACCAGGTGCTCCTTGTGGCAGGTTTTCGAAAATTCTGCGTGTTTCTGCGACACCTATTCAGTCACAGACGGTACGGGAGGAAACCAACACCCATCTGTGCTCTTTGCGTTTTAAAGGAGCCTTTCTGCGGTGACGGGAACATCCACGACAGAAGAATCTACTTGCGGAGTGTGTTGCTGCTACGTGTGACACGTGTATCTGTCCTTAAATGTATTCACAGAGACAGAAATGTTCTGCATTGTATCTGTATTCAACATATGGAGCATTCGTCTGTATCTGAGAAGAAAAAAACAACTCAAAAAAAAGCCACACAGCAAAAGCAGTAGCGCGATGAAGGCTGACGCCAGTCTTCAGCTTTGCGTTTTTATACTCACACGTTAGAGGCTACCCTGCCCTCACCTTCGGGTCATTTCTCTGGGCTTTACGGCTCAGGAGCTGCGAGCTGGGAGGCAGAAAGAGAGCCCGGAGCAGACAGGGGCTCTCGGGCACCCAGGGAGGGCAGGGCATGCGGCGGAGAGAAGGGGACTCCGCGCCCCCGTCCGCGGCCCCTCCGCACCCGCGCCCCCCGGGCGGAGCGCGCCCGTCCCGCTGCTGCCCTGCCTCTGCCTGCGGTCCCGGCGTGTCCTGCTGAGCTCCGGCCTCTGCGTGCTGGACACGGAGCCTGTCCTGTGCTAGTCGTTCAGGAAGGATACCTAGTGAAAAAATCAAGAGGGGAAAGTGCATCTTAAGAGAAATGTCTCTTAGGAACGCCCGCTCTCTTGAAACCGCAGCGGGAGGCGGTGGCAAGCGCTCTTCAGAAGTAATAGGGAGTCTCGCCTGGTCGGGCATCAATTTTTTGCGCATCTATGAAAGGCTCTATCAAGCGGCTTTCCCATTATCTCCCTCCATCTCTCACACATACAGACTTCCCTTTTTGTTTCTTCCCCTCTTTATCCTGCTGTCTCTGCCCGATGTAACCCTCCTGCCCGTGGCCAGGGTTACATCCCTGCCGTGCCTCTTGTCACGCATTCACTGCCCATCTCCGCTTTTACATCCCTGCCCGTCACCGGTGCGCGGTTCTTTCGCTTGCTGTAGGGAAAGGTTCTACAGAGGAAAGACAAAGGGCATCAGGCGTCAACCGCGCGACGACGGCGGCGCGGTCGCTTCCCACCCCTGGCCCCGCGCCGGCGGACCGAGCACCTGCGGAAACTTTTTGTATAATAGTAATAATGATAAAATCGCCAGATAGTTCCCTTTCGGGAGAAGCCGCGGCGGGCGCGCCCCGCGGCCGCGGGTGCGGGGGTTCGCTGCGCGCCCCGCGGGGCTCCG
>VZRL01005485.1:62981-115761 GCA_013397895.1 Origma solitaria
TGCAGCCGCCCGTCAGCACGCGTGCCGAGGGCGAGGAGCGGCGGGGCTCCGTCTGTCTGTATCTGTCTCTCTGTGTCTCTCTCTCTCCCTAGGATTTATGGACTTTACTTTCTAGAGGGCGGCGCGGCAAGGATGAGAGTCCAGCTGGTGTGCGTGGTGCTGCTGGCCCTGGCTTCCTGCAGCCTCTGCTCAGGTGAGTCCCCGCCGCCGCCCGGCCCCGGAGCCGCTCTGCCCACTCGGCGCTGAGCCGCGCCCGGAGCCCTAAGAGGGACCTAAAGGAAGGAGCTGAAGTCTCTTCGGGCTCCCCCGGCTGTCCTCGTTAGGCGCCCGGGAGCTGGCCCTGATAACGGGCTCTGGCCAGCATCTTTTTATAATATCACTCCTCTAACTTTCTCCCTTCAGATAAGCCATTCCTTCTCTCAGCATTCATACTATGGCAATTAGTGCAGACTCGTCATTGGAAATACAAATCAGTGCAGACCCTCTGCTTGGTTGGGCTATGGCTTACTGAGTATGATGTATTTCCAAATTATGATGCAAATTGTAATTTCTGCAACTCATATGAATAACTGCTGTAATTCAATCAACATGAATATGTATACTCTTTAGTCACTTTTTAGAGAGAGAAGTATGATTTTATTATCTGGAGAAAAAGTTGATAGCAACCAGTCTGAAATTATGAGGAAAAAAATTCTGAAGCACAGGCAGATCATATAGTCAGAAGGTTAATGTAAATGCATTTCTTCTTCAAGAACAGCTGCTTTAGAAAGCTCAAAAGGAGGACAATATATTAAAATGAATTGCCTGCTGCTTTGGAAAATGACACATCTTAAGCATCTGCCATTTATGCCCTAAGTTTATGATCAAATGTAGGTATGGTGATGGTTAAACAGGTGTACACAAGCAGACATGAAACAGAATAGCTTGCAAAATCCAATCTCAACTAACTTGAAAATTACTTTAATTTTAACTCCACTAAATTTAATGGGTAAATTTACAAGCAGCTTAATTATTTACCTTTAGTTTTCAGGAGGATTCACAATTCCTAATTCTCACTTTAGATGAAAGTTTCCAATTTGTATTCCCCTACAGAAGAAAACTGTAAACCACATAATACCTGCATTTTATTACAGTTTAAATATAATTGTTCTGTATATTATAGAACACTTATGATCTTAGTGACAAAGCTTAACATTTTTTTCTCCCCCTATATTTTTAAGCTTTTTAAACAAATTCCTGAGTAGTATTATCAGTGAAGCAGTTTCAAATTCAACTCTTCGTAGAGCCTGAATGAAAGCCCACTAAAGTAAAAAATTTAAGTGGGAATCAAAATAGGTTCATTAAAAAAAACCCCAGAAGCCAGATTGTATGTGGAACTAACACAATTGTTTATTTGCTTGAAAATTTGAAATTATTTTTAAATGAGATATACTACAGAGAAGCTTGTGTGAAGGGGCCCAAATAATTTTTAACTAATGTGGACAATTATGTCATAAACAAAATAATAATTAAATTTTCTTTTGAAAAGGTTTCCCTTCAGGTGAAAGTGTGTACCTGTAGAATGTAATTATTCCTGTAAAATATGAATATATGAATAGAATCTATTTTCTTGTCAGTAGAATCAAGAATACATCAAACTGTGTGAATTTCTCTGTGATTTTAACAATAATGTTAACCAGGTTTTTTATACATAGCTCTCTTACAGTCTGTTCTTTTTATGCTTTTGCTCCTCATCCATCTGTTTTCACTTCTGAATTACCTGGACATGTTTCCTTCTCTTCCTCCAAGACTTACTTTTTTCTTCACTCAAGGAATCCTGATTACTAACTAATATTCTCTAGACTTCTTTTTTTTTTTCTCCTTCAATCTAAATGCTTTTTAATACCTTCTTTCCCACCTTTCATGTCTGCAGCTATCTTCTAGCCTTGATGTGTGGAAGCTTTCTTCCTTCCTTTATAGAAACAAAAAACCAGGTGCTAACCAGGCGCAAATCCTTTGATTGCTCTCAGCTATTGTGATCCAGGACACCACAGATCATGATGCTGTCATTGTGTTTGTGCTCACCTGCTCACAGGAGATGCTATCATTGAGGTGGTCTTGTGCTCCCAGAAGAACTTTGGCTGAGGGTAAAGCTGGTAAAACTGACATCCATTACTGCTGAACGGGCTGAAAAACATTAGGTTGGAGATTAGTTGCTAGTGACTTGCTGACTGGTCTACAACTGGTCTTATTTAATGTGAAATTTTAAACATTAAATAAGACTTGTTGTAGATCAGCAAGTCACTTTTAGATGCTAAAAATAATGAATGAATTGTGTTGGTAATGCAAAGGTGAACAGGAGCATCCCCACAGAGGAAGGGGATATGTGTAACACACAGAAGTTTTTGATGACCTAAATAATAGGAATGAGAAGCAGTGCAACAATACAAAATGCAATAGCTTAGGAAAGAATAGAAATTCCTGTTAAAAGCTCCTGTTTAACCAAAGCACTGCTGTTGGAAATATCTGAAGAATAAAAGACTTTATCTTGTTATCTAACCTGTTTTTTGGGGGTTTTCAGCTATAAAACACAAAAACAAACAAAAGCCATGTAAGAGAGCTGCCCTGTGTAGCTAATAGTAAGCATTATGGTGGTCAAGCATTGAGGCTTCTGAACCAAACTGATCTATGCTCTTCTCTCTTGAGAACATGTCAGGGGCAGAGGAGGGCTGCTCTGATGAGTTGGAGAATACAAGGCTATTATACGGAAGGAGAATAGATGAGAGTCCAATAAATCTGGGTATAGCCTTTCAATGAAGCATTTATGGGATTTCCAGGGCGATTGTTTTTGGGAGAAAAAGACACAGTGATCTTGCACTTGTTTGCTAATCTTGTAAGCACACATAAAAACACTATACTGGGAAGAGCAATAATTTCTCTCAATAAATACATGATGGGTAAATATTACAAATGGAAAGGTATCATTTATAATGTAGGAATTTATTTGCAAACCATGGATAAATTTGTAATTATAAATAAATTAGACTTGAGATCAGAAGCAAGTGAGTAAGCATTGGTAGTTCACAAGAAGTACCTAAAGGAGAAATACAGTAACAGGAGTGGTGAGATTTATTAAAATTGAATGTGATTGATTTTTAAGAGCATTGTAATGGGTGGCTTTTGTGCTGACAGAAACCTTTGACACATGAGCGCATACTTGTGGTCCCTTACAGTCTCATATTCTGTGAAAGGTAGTGACACAACATGGTGATGATCCCTGAAATGAAGGCATGGGCAGAATCTATGCACAGATTCAGTGGTAGGGTCTCACATGCCAACAGCATTTATTATTTTAAAGAAAGTGAGATAAGACCCATATGAATATGGAATAGATTTTGGTTTAGTATGGTTAGAAATATAAGTGTATTGTTTGGTTTTGGACTGCTGGGGTTCCGGGAAAGCTAAAAGCTATGTGGAACTCTGTTTCACCTAAAGTCTTAACTGATTCCTTACATTTTTTCTCTTCAAGCTGTGATTGATGCTACCAAGGCATCAGATCTTCATTGTGATTCTCATCTACACCTTGTGATGCTGTCTATAGAAATGTGTTTGTGTGTTTTCTCTTTCTACAGCAATTTTTACCCTATTTACCAAATCGCAGGTCTTGCAAGTCTACTGAGCTATCAAATTAAATCAGTAAAAAAAATCCCTAGACTTCGAGTCAGAATACTTTCTTTTTGTATATACATTGTCAAGAGGTTGTATCATAAACTGGTCAAGTTCAATTCCTCATATTGGTAAAAACACCCTTAATTTAATTATGAATAATCAAAACTATTGATTATTAATCAAGTAATCATAACTGCCATTTGCCTAAATACTTAATTACTACTTAAATAAATATTATTTGAAAATAAATATTCAAATTTTTCTTCCAAAGTAAGCAAAGGTGACAAGTATTTATTAGAAAAATAATGAAGAATATTGCAGCAGTTCTTTTATACTAAAAGAATTGCAGTTTCATGGGTCTTTCTGCTATTAAACTGAGACAAATGAACAGTTTAATTCACTTCAATAAGCTTAATCACACTTTAAAAAGATATCGAGTATTTATTTTAACATAATGTTGCTGTTAACTGACCAGCAACATTATGTTAAAATCCTTCTAGGTTACTTCTATGGTTTCATCCAGGTTGTGTTTGTGTATTTATTTTTTTTAATACATTTCAATATCTAAGTTTTGTATACTGAACTGAAATGTCCATGATTTATGACGAAATAATAAACATATGTTTCTGGTTTATTCCCAGATTCAGAAGAGGAAATGAAAGCATTAGAAGCAGATTTATTGACCAATATGTACACATCAAAGGTAATTATTTTTCTTCCTTTACCTGACAGGGAGGGAGTAAATGAATTCTCATTACAAACCCAAAAGTCTTTGCACAAGGCAATAATCCATGGTCTAGACAGAAAAGTTCAGTGTTAAAGTTTTACTTTGGTGCAAGATATTCTCCAGTTCAAAGGAAGTTTAAAGGTGTTGATGTGACACACTAAACATGTTCCTCAGTTGTAACACTGGTACTTTCATTAAACTGTCAAAACTGTGTTATGTACAGAGATGTAAATTTATATGAGGAAATGTGTTTCCAATAAGATTATGCCCGATGAAAGCTAAATTAACCTTGAGTCAAATCCGTATGTGCTATTTTTTATGCAGAACTCTTCCTATATACATATAAAATTAAGACAGTCATAAAGCAAAAGTTGGTGATACACGTGCCTCTTCTGGCTTAGGAATTTAATCACAGTGCTAGTACAGGAGCATGGGGACATGACTGTGAAAATACTAACTTGGTAAATGGCATTTCCTTGACAAGTTTCCAGACTGAACAATGTTTATGTTATTTAATACAAATAGATAAAAATTCAGTTAAAACCTCCTACTGACAAGGTGAAGCGGCAAGTGTTACACATATGTATTGGACAGGCTGATAGATACTTTCTCAACACTATTATCTTCCATAAATGGTCTAAGAAATATATATGTGTAATACATCTTCAACATAGTAAAGCACAAACTCTGAAACAAGAGCTATGGGTTTACGGCTGAATATTTTAATTCATTATTCTAATAAAGTTTAAGTGGTATTTAAATGTAATGGAAAATAAAATGAGAAATGAAAAATTTCTCCCACAAAAAAGAAATTTTTATAAGTCAATGACTAGTTGAAAGTTAAGGATGAAACCTGCCAGGAAGACTTCTGCATGTACTGTTATTTACGTATATGTGACCTTTTCCCCAGGATTGGTGGATAGACTAGAAGTAGTACGAGGCCAGAAAATGCATTTTCTTAATCTGGTTTGGTAGTCCTTAGATTTCTATGTTCCTTACTAGCATGACAGTTAACCTTAGATTACAAGTGAACCTTTTGCACTCACTTCTCTAAGGTACAGAAAGATTTAATAACTCTCATTTTTCTGAGACGTACTTGAATGTAGGAGGCATTCATTTTAAGGAGGCATTTATTTAAAAATAGGTTTTTTTGCTGTGTGGCAAAGCATAGTGTGCCCTGGCAGAAAACCGCGTAGTTATTGGTATTTCTGCTACTGACTTCAGTGGATCTGTGAATGTAACTTCCATCTTTTCCTCCCTCTCACCACAAAACACAAGCTCAGGTAACTCCAAATGTGCAAATATGTTGTATCACTTTATAAAGTGATGATGTCAGCCATAATACTCTTATGTTGTTTTATGTCATGTAGTTTGCTATTCAGCATCCTTATGGTATTTACCACAAGTGACACGAGAGGTTGACAGAAGCAGTAGATTCATGTTGGTGACATTGCTTTGATTCTGCATTATACCGCCTTAAATCACCATCTGAAGTTCATTGGTTGAGTATACATTATCTCTTGGCATCAAAGTAAGGCATGGTGGAAACGCGAAAAACTGTGCATCAGCTCTTCTACATCAATCATATCACTATTCCATTAATTGCTGAATTTCATTCTTTTTCTGTTGCCCTCTGCTAGCTTTTAACCCTCATTACAACAAATTAGGGCTCTGGTGCGATAGAAAAATTTGAAGTCGGTATGTGTAATACCTGTCTTGTATTGTGCCTGAGATTTGGTTCCATTTGAGGGCAATTACTGCTAAATTGCATTATTAACTGTGTTTGAGACTGACTTGGTAATTAGCAAAGGAAATCTTAACAATTTAAATAGCATTACCATGGAAAAAAATACTGTTTATGAAAGCTAAGATCTAAAAGTGCAGCAAAATGGATTATCAGTTGTGGGTCTGGTATTTGATAGAACAAAAATCTACCTAAGTAGGCACTTGTGAATGAACTACAGCATCAAGACTACAGCTAGGGCTTAAGCACATACCTTTTGCAACAGTCAGTAGTCTGTCCAGTATTCTGGGAGGAATTGCCTTATGCCTTCAGCTTCACAGACTGCAGTCCAGTGCCTGCAGCCCCTTTTCAAGTTGCTCTTTAAAGTCACCTATATGCTGAATCACTCTCCACCCTTAAAGAAGTATGTTCATGCTTATTGCAACCTGTCTTCAACACTTAATGTGGGTTGTCAGCCTTCCCTGCTGTTACCTCTCAATGAAGACACAAGGACCAAACAAGTCGTTAAAATGTTTTATCTATCTTTTTTCTAAGATAAAATCCAAAAAGTCATTTGGAAGATCTGGTAAAGCAACAAAACCTGACATATCACCAATATGTGGGCAGTTATGGCCTGTCTCTCTTTTGTTTTGAATAGAAAACTCTATTTCCAGCTTCCTAAATGCTTGGCTGAAACCAATACTTGCATGAATAATGTCTTGAACTCAAAAAAGCTTGAGACTACGTTAGTTAGAGGGAAAAAAACCAGTATAACAAAAATATTTCTTGGAAAATATATAGTCCCTGGAATATATTCCACCTCTGAAATCCCACCCAACATTAATTTTCTGACGTCATGGACCCCCTAAGCTTTCCATTGTTCTAGGATGCCTATTTCTGACTGTATTTGCCCAGAGAGTTTAGCCTCCTTATCAGAGGAGCTGCCTAGAAGCAGGAGGTACCTACAGCTACCTGGGAGTTACTGACTTGACTTCCTGACTCAGTCGTCACATAAAAATTCATTAGGTTTACAGGCATTAAAATATACCATGGAAGAACTTCTGCTTTAACAGAACTCAATGTTACATCTGATTAAAGATAGAGAATATTTTTATTATTTCTATGGTTACAATCTGAACAAAATTCAACTACTGTTCTGGAAAGGAACCATAGAGATCCTACACTAGCTTGGGATTTTTACTTGGTTATGACTTTGCTTTTTATCTGCTTTTACTAGATAAAGACAATAATATGAAAAGCAGATAATTTTTTTTCCCAAAGAAAAATACCATCTGGGATATATTCATTATAAGCAAACTATCAGGGGTATCATTCAACCAGAAATGGAAATAAAATATCATGTAAATTAAACTTGGGAATCTCTTTTATCTTGCATAGGACAAGCCTATTGTCAAAGAAGGAAATATCCATAAGCTTATTTCAGTTTCTTAGATGATTTTAAATTCTCTTTCAAGATACACATGGTGTGAGAAATTATATATCTGAGTCTTATTTCACAGCCATGTTCAACAATAGAAATACATACATCATACTCACTTCAGCATTAATACCTTTTAAATTCTAGTTCATACTGCAGCCTCTTTTGTTGCTTCACATCATTCCCAGATATTTTTCAAGTTACTCTTAAAAAAATTAGTTCCATCTTGGCAGACAAGGGTTCCTTGTTCCGTTGTGTAAGTGTTTTCCAAGCCATCAGTTGAACTACTGTAGTTGATATTGCTTAGACTGGTGTGGAAAATATATATAAGTGTATAAAGTATAAAAATACATCATATATAAAGTATATCACATATTGTAAATTAGCCTGAACATTTGGATTATCATAATCTTAAACTGTTTTTTTACATATACCATTAGGATAACTGCCTCAGATATTTTCCATAACCTAAAAAGCAAAGTGGTCTGATTTTAATGCTTGCTTTAATAGCAGAGCAGAAAAATAATGTTACTGCTCTGTTCAGTGACTGGACATGACCTGGAAAACTCCATGTTCAGTTAAAAAAAACCCAAAGTACACTCTGAACTGAATTGTTAAAGGTAGCAGTGCAAGTCAGAAGCAGGTGTACCCAACTAAAAATACTTTGAGGTGATATATGCATGGTATTAATAGCATTGAGACTCCCTTAACAAACAAAGTATGCTTGCAGACAGAGCTGCAAAACGGTTTTCTCCTAACCTCATGAGTAGGAGCTAAGACAATTTTCACCTGATGGAGCTGTCTATTTAAGTATTTTACTAATACACAGAGGAAAGTTCCTGTATACATATATGTACATCAAATTGACTTAAAGTAGTAACTTTAGATCAAAAATATTCTACAAATTATGTGAGAAGGCATGACAAGTTTCCCTATCCTTTTCTCTTCTGTTTCCATCCACTGGAATATTTTTGGTTCTTACTTAACTCAGAAATCTCACTTGTTCATGTGGAACTGCCTCTAGAATCCATGCTCTGTAGCAATTTAGCTGTTGCAGTGCTAGCTCACATTTCTTTTGTATATGCAGGAGAGAAAAGTGAGCTGGAGAAGGCTCCTCATTTGTCATGGAAAGCTCCATATTTTTTTATTTCAAAAATATCTAAGACAGAAGGACATTTTGAAATTGCATTGCACGTTTTGTCTTTTTCCTAGTTTAACTTATGTTAATAAAATTAGATATTCTGCAAAGGGATTTATTTTTATTTTGAAATTGAATATCTCTTCAAATAAATTGATAGACTAACTGGGGCACTTAGATGGGATAAGAGATGAACTCAAAGTAAACAGTGCAGAACCAACTACAAGCTTCCAAATAAGATTTCAGATTTGTTTTCTTCTTAGCCTCAAAACAAAATACTCTTTCCTTATTTTTTCGGAATGCTGTCAGGAATCTGAAAATGCACAGAGATTTTATTAAAGGGCTGAGTCATTCTGATTTTGAAAGGCATGTGTGTATCAGATGTATATTGGAGTAATGATCATGGTCAAAAGGAAAGCTTTTGTAACTAATGCTGATTGTGTTGCCAACTTTCCTTGTTTCTTCCTCATTTCTCACTGTGTTCTTTCTTTCCCCTCAAAAAGTAGTAAAGTGTGATGAATATACATAAATCTTGCATGCAAGGCAGCTTTGTTAAGAAGGTGCTCTAAAGAGACAGATTATGTGATTATCTAATGTTCAGCTGAGTAAGCACTGCATCCACACTCTCAATTAGAGCTGTCGAGTATGTGTACAAGGCAATGTCTGTGTAGTGCAATACCTATATTTAACTTTGTACATCCAGGAAAAGAAGCCAACTACATTTCAGTTCATAGGTAAGGTCTGATCTCAATGTGCACAACAAGGAAATCCTTGCCAGGAGTAAGTAGGAATTTGCTATTTGGCTTTTGAATGGACATTACTATATCACCAGTTCTGGTTTAAGGAAACTAATTTCTATACTCGGCACTAAAAGGAATACAGTGAGGGTGAAATAATAGTGGGAGAACAAAGAAAATGGCAAAATCATGATAAGCAGTAAATGAGATAGGAATTAAGTTTTAAACTTACTTTTTTCCTATTGATAATCAAAATGGAAGAAGGCTACTGCCATAACTGCTTGGAAAAAACAATACCAATAGAAAACTGAAAATCATGCTTATCAACAGTTTTTAAAATTGGTTTAAAAGCTCATACATAATGCAAGATACTGGAAGAAACAAAATTTGAAACAAACCATGTTAAAATGTCTTTATTTCTATCTTTCTGTAGCATCTCTGGGCAGGTTCATTATGGACCACCTAAATACAGTTGGCCTCAGTTTCTCAGTTCAGTTACCAAATCAGTAATACTTTGCTTTCACAGCTGTGTTTTATCTTTGCTCCATCTTCCTAAGCCTGTAGACCTTCAATTAACATCTCCCAGGCTCTTGACTCTCCAGCATCCAAAACTCCTCGGGCTTAGAGATTCTGTAACTTCAGACCCAGACTCATCAGAGGGCTTGTCCTGAAGCTCCATTTCTTTTCTCAGGGAATTTTGAAATGACTGGTATTTGTTCTGAGCTACGGAGGAGCGTCTAGTTAACCACAGGCATCCAGTTTGGATTCCTGAATTGGGAATTTATCCACTGGGTTTGATTCATTATCCTTATTTACACCTGTGAATTTATATTATAATTTCCATCTGTGTTTTTGTTTGCACCTGTGCAGAATGACTATGAAATGCTGCCATTCTGGTTTGGTAGCAGCTTCGTTTTTTCATCATGTGTGTCTCCCTGGGGGACAAGGCTATGAGGAAGCAGACTTGGCGTTCTTAATAAATGAGTTGTCCTAAGTTCAGCACTCTTAATTATTGTCTAAAAGTTGACCAGATGAAAAGCACTTCAGAAACATAAAGTTGTTCCTAACAAAATGTTTGAATGTCACACATGATTACAAAAAACCCAAAACACATTAAATTGTGAGTGTTTTTATTTTCAGATTAACAGAGCAAAACTTCCTTACTGGAAAATGACCCTGCTAAATGTCTGCAATCTTGTCAACAACATAAACAACCAAATGGGGGAAACAGTAGAGGTAGATGAGGAGGATTTGGTTCCAGGAAGACAGTTCCCTGCTGCTCTGGATGGCTTCAGCTTGGAAGCAATGCTGACAGTATATCAACTCCAAAAAGTTTGCCACAGCAGAGCCTTTCAGCACTGGGAGGTAAAACAGTCACAAATGCATGTTTTTACTGCTATTAAACTCTCAGGCTCTGTTTGTAGTCATGTTGTACAATCCATATTCATGTGATCCCTATCACATTGTCTAAGCTTTCCTTCCACTTTTTATATTCTCTAATACCTCTAATATGTTTTTTTCAGTAAGAGTTGTGAATTACTGCAGTTTCTGATGACCTTCATGTTTTTTCTTACAAGGACCCACAGATAAACAAGGACTCTTCTTAGCTACATACTTTCTCCTCTCTTTGTAGCCATTCAGCCAAACACCTGAAAGTCATCACTATGCCAGAGCACATAATTAATATCTGCTTAACAGACGTGAAGTTACTGCAGATCTATTGAAGAATAAATAAATGTAGACAGTGTTTCTGTTTTAAGACCCTAGGGCAAACTGGATTAAAATACAGGGACACATGCCCACGTGTACATACCATTTTACTAGGTACTCTGGTTTTCATATCATTGCTAGGAAACTGGCAGCAAGGTAACTCCTGCTTTTTGTTTCCATACACCTAAAGAGGGCCTTGGAAGTTGACATTGTGATTGTATGAAGATTGCTGCTCTTAAGTAGTGATTGTTTATAGTCCATTTGTGATACTTATCTTAGGACAGTGATTACACAAAAGCACACTAGGCACAATCCACTTGCATTGTTAAATGTTACACTAAAAGCTGCATTGTGTAGTGAAAAAAGACATCTCAGTGTCACGACACACTTTCCAGTAAAACAAATTTCTTTGTCTATCTCAGGTTCATGGACAGTCTAGCTGAATCCAGACCTTTTTTTTGTTTGTTTTTCTGAATCATAGCTCTGTATATACGGGCTTATTTGCAATCCTCATATTAGCTGTGATAGTCCATGCAAAAGACTGCAACATCTTTGAGAAACACAGTTTTCCAAAGACTCTTTTCATCAGTGCATTTATTGCTGAAAAGGAGTTACCACAGAACCGAATGTGCAGTAACCCATATGTCTTAATCACAGTTCCCTGCTTTGCAGGAAGTTGTAGATTAAAATATTTCTCAAAAGATTAAATCAGCCAGCAGTGCATGTAGGTGTTTTACCTAAATGTGTGATAACAGAATGATAGTCATTAGGAAGCTTTCAGTCAATTTGAGTTTTAGTTCAAGGAGGATATACCAGCTTTCCTCTCTAGTCAAAACCAATTATCTAATTTGTTTCAGTGGAATTCAAATATCACTTCTGTAGGGCTCATCTTAGCTTTAGCCTGATTTTAGTTATGTGTCTTGAGTTTTGTCTTTTTTTAAATTAATGCTTCAGCTAATATAATAAAGATTTTTCTTGGTGGCAGATGTTATAAAAGTTTCAAGGAGTTTATAATATTCAATACCAAAAAAAGTTGATAACAATGTGTCTCTTTTTGCATCCTACAGTTACTTCAGCAAGACTCTTTTGATCTAGAGAATGCAAGCCAAGAAAAGGAAATAATGAAGAGAAAAAATCCCTATATTCTGAAACGGCAGCTACATGTGAACAAAGCTAGAAGACCATACATTCTCAAGAGAAGTTCATATTACTGATGCAGCAGAAGAAAACAATGTATATTTAGTTTATAGGTAACTGTGCATTATGGTTATCTTATCTAAATCTAAAATCATACTTGTGTGAAAATATACTCTGGAAAATCAAAATGATAACATAGCTGTGTCTTTTTTGCAGTTGCTGTTTCTTGATTGTGAATTTTTCCTACTTGAGATTAATTGGACTAATACATTTGCAAATAAAACTAGTTTTTAAGCATGATGTATTGTACAAACTGAGATTTCAACATGCTTTCAAACAATCTTGTAGTCTTTTTCAATTTTATAAAGCACACCAACATAACACCAAGTAAATTGATATTGTCCATAAATCTTATTGAGAATCTTAAAATTTCTTAATGCAACACCTCAAACATGTAAATGTTTCCAAATTTTTTTTAATATTATGGTAGTAAGAACTGCCACAGTATTTTATGTTTTGGCCAGTTTAATTTATTAGGGAGTAGGTCTAAAGAAGAAAGGGAATGCTATTATCTAACTATTAAATGGCAATTTCAAAATCAATATTTTAAATAGTTGCTTGTAAGTGAATTTTGAGGTTTTGACTTCTAATCTATGAATGCTCAGGGTAAAAACAAACAACAAAAAGCTGTTTCATGTCCCCGTGCTGTCACTGTTAAAAGTCAAAATAGTCATCTGGTTACATGAGAAACTTGGTGAACTATTTGAAAGATGTGTTGAAAGTAGGGCATCTTACAGTTACTATTTAAAGGCATTCCCTTTCCCTCCCTCCACAAATTTGTAGCAAATAGGAAGTTTCAGAGTTGAAGACAGTCTTGGAAGCTAACAGAAAGGGAGGTGCACAGCATGGGAAAAATGTTTTTCAGGTCATGAGGAGTCAATTGCTGCCTGAACGCTACACATTTTCCAGTTTTGAGTTTGTGATGTGTGCATGAGATTTGGGTTCCAGTCAGGAGTAAAACAGTCTGAAAGGACTGGGGGCCACAACAGCCATCAAAACTGAGGGATAGTCCAAGACCTGTGATGCCTGGGTGCTCAGACGAGAACGCAAAAATGGGACTGACATTGTTTTTGAAAACTTGACTGTTTCCAGTCTGAGGTATTTCCTCAGGGCTATTCCCCTCCAACAAATAGCCACAAAAACACCCCCAACCCCAAAGCAAACAAAAAACCAAACAAGGGAACCACAGCCCCCCCACTCTCCACACACAAAAAAACCCCCAACCAACCAAAAACCCAACAAAAATGCCAAATACTCGGAGAATTTTCAAATCCTCTCAACAGGTTTGTTATACATTGTTACATGGGGAGGGATGGGGTTTTAAAAGTAAAATGTATTTTCACTATATTAAAGCTAATTATATTTCCTTTTCTCATTGCAAATATTATTAATCAGTTTATTCATTCAATAACCATTAAATGCATGCACTGACAAGAAATAACTGAGCATACACTAATTATTTCAATAATCATTATGACTCAAATACAGCAAAGCAATTAAGAGCATTCAGTCTCAATGTTTTAAATGCTTAATATGCTTAAGGGCTTTGCTTAAGTAAGTAAACTCATACCCCTTACTTTTTTTTTACAAAACTCATTGTATTAGACTGGAGACCCAGCATGCTCTCAAGTGGTTGGGAAACATCTTTCCAACCAACCTCTAAGATCCCTAGTCCTATTAAGGATATTTTGCATTCTAAAATACCTTTTGGTCTGAAATAAAGGAGAACAGTTTGTTCCAAAATTCACTGCTAGTAGTACCAGAGGAAAACATAAAAAGAAACTTCATACCACTTTTTCATATGAAACACAGAAGAATAAGACAAAATAAAAAAGTTGTCATTATTTTTTTCTCTCATGCTAAGTTTACGAGTATAATGACTAAAAAAAAATAGGGTAAGGTAATGTGGTTGTCATCTGACAGAGAATGTAAATTTTTCAAAAACAGAAACAGAAACACCCTTCTGTGTTTCATTTTGGAGGTAATTTAGACATTCAGGGTAATGGCATATGACCTCAAATGATGATACTATTCCACCCTCATCCAGTGTTCCACACTACCTTGTGACCGTGTACTTGTTCTTTGCAGTGCAGAGCTACCAGATTAGTCAGACTGGCTGAAAATGGGTTTAAATAACCCATTTCCTTTCAGCAGACTGAATGCACAGCCAGCTCCTGTGTGTCACTGGCAAAGACATAGCTTAAAGTATGGCAGGGAAGTACAGCTTGTCAGTTGTCCCTAGTCTCTGATGGAGGTGTCAGAGCAATGTCATTCAGAGTTATAGTCTGAACTAGATGAGGAAACAAAAACCATCATTGCAATATGGTGAGTTAAGCTAAAAACACTGGTGCTGGCTTTCAGTTTATAGGTCATTCATGAAAAGCAAGCATAGTAGCATTAAAATACCAGAAAACAAACCATAAATTAAGCCAGGTGCTCAGAGCTTTTAAAGGAGATTTTGAAGTCTGGGAGACTTCCTTGTTTGAAATCTCTGTCGTAGCTGTTGCTACCTCCTGATGGCCTCACTGCTGTGGAATTGCAGCCTTTCTTTAGCCTTCGTTTTTGGATGATGGCAGAAAAATAGGCTTATGCGTATTTGTCTCTATTTCGTACATTCTTTCAGTGAGATCCTCAGGGTACCTGCCTCATCCGTAACTCTGCATTGTCTGCAATATCCATGCTGCTAGATTTGCAGCAGCAATGAGTGCTGGATGAAGTTTAAGTCAGAGTTCTTTCCTTTCCTTTCCTTTCCTTTCCTTTCCTTTCCTTTCCTTTCCTTTCCTTTCCTTTCCTTTCCTTTCCTTTCCTTTCCTTTCCTTTCCTTCCCTTCCCTTCCCTTCCTTTCCCTTCCCTTCCTCATAATTACCTTGGGTTTAAAAATGTTATCTTGAAGACCATTAATTCAGAGATTGCTACCTTGTCTTAAAGAACACCTTTTGATAAGGGTAATTTTGTTTTATAAAGGCTGTTCTTGAGAGATGTTCTGTCTTTTTCTATCTCTCCAGAGGAGCACATTTTTCCTATATATTCCATTACTGACTTTTTAATCAAGTTCATAGACAAATAATTATACCAATTATTCAGAAACTTCATACTTAACTATTTCTTAGACTCCTAAAATATTGGATGTAGTCATACAGAGCAATTGCAGAAACCTATCAGTACTTTCTAATGCAGAATTAAATGGAACTGAGATTTACTTTGATTATATATGTTTTTAAGATTTATCATCCATAATATTGCAAATGCCCTACACAGGAAAAGTAAAACATAGAGAAATTAACAATTCTATGATCTCTGAAGCATATATTTGTCACTTTTTCTTTAAAAGAAACATTATTAAATAATAGTTGCTGTTATCAAGGTTAAATGTAGTGGTCATAAAATAAGTCTTCAGTTCTAAGTCTTGCTTGTGGTATGTTATGAATTTTAGTGTTTTCCATATTTTCTATTATAAGTTAAAATTTTGCTCTGTGTTCTAAGTATGAGTTTAATGCATTTGTTGTGAACAAAGTGGATGAAATGTTGAGTTTTCATATTAAGAGAAATTTAATTTTGGGATGTATGATATTGGTTATGTTTCATACCCTACTCCTAGTGAACACAAAATGGAGACAAAATTGGTCTTGATCTTTATTCTCTTCCCCCAATATTAGTTATCAGTTTGCACTGTGGGGTATCAAATTGAAGATACACGCTACCACCACAATAATTTCATGTTGGAGGGCAGAAAGAGGAGCTGGATCTTAAATTCCCCGAGGTTCTTGACTGATCACTGATGTACCAAAATCCTGGGCTGACTGAAAGCAGTGAGAAAAGAAGAGTATCGGATAATCTGCAAAATAAAGTGTACTGATGTCTGTGACATAATGATAGAAAGAGCGTCTGGATCTCATGCTCCAGGAAGCAAAAAAAAAGTGGAAGAGAGGGTTTGACCTCTGCAAGGAACCTGGAGAATGAGATTTGAATTGCTGCCAAATGCAAGCATTCAGAATTCATGAGTGAGGCTTCAAAACCCTGAAGACAGGTAGATAGATGATAGATAGGTAGATAGGTAGATAGGTAGATAGGTAGATAGATAGATAGATGATAAAGAACAAATATCCTTGACACCTAAATGAAGTAATAAATGTATGTCAACTGATTTTTGTTTCCTTGCATTTACTGGACTGCCAGGGAGCATTAGAATCAAGCATAAGTTTTGTCAACAAGAGGAGATTAAACATACTTGTTTGTTAATATTTATTTCTACTGAAACTTGACATTCTCATTGAGCCTCTTGAATCCAGCAGGTGTCAATATTAAGACAGACACAAAAGCACAATGTTCGTCCAGATTTCAAAATCATCCAGATCCAGGATACTTGGATAGTTCTGCCAGACCAATCAACCAGACAGAAGAAAGAGCTTTGTGGTACCTCATTAGCAGGCAAGCTTTGTCTGAGTGAATTACTCCTCTGAAGTAGCAATACGAGAAAATGTCATGGGACCCACCCAGTAAGTTTTGGACGGTGCCAGGTGTTAGGAAACAAAGCCTTTAGGAACTCTTATTTGCCCAACTAAGACTTGCTTTTTTGCAGTAGATGAGAGTTTACAGCTGCTGTCTCAGGAGTTGCCTCACATTCCATTGTACAGAAGAAAAAGAGGCACTCTAGAAAACTGAACATGAATTACCAAGGAGTAGCATTTGTCTGTTTGAGCTCCCAGTTGGTCAAGTACCAGTCTGCTTTGTCACAAAAGTTACAGTGCATTGTTAGTCTGGAACCATTTTCTCTTTTGCTCTTGAAAATCCGTTTCAGGAGCCTTTTGCAGGATGCATTACTCTTATGGAGACATTCTCAAATGGTCTATGCATTAGTTCGTAACTGGCTTACAGCAGCATGAAGACCTCTGTCCAGATGCAGTGTCCAGCTGTTTAACAAAGTGTTAACAATATGACACTGGGTTTGTACACCAGTGAATCTGATAGACTGGAAACATCCTAAAATACAATCTCGACATCATTATTGCAGCTTTTTTAGATTAATGGTTTAAAAACCCAAGCTGTATAACAGATTTTTGTAATCCAATATGCTAGAATTTAGGATTATTTTATCCCATAGAGGTATTTAACTCAAGGCCGAAAACAAATGTTTAAAGAGAGAAAGAGAGAGAGAAAGAGAGAGAGAGAGAGAAAGAAAGAAAGAAAGAAAGAAAGAAAGGGAAAAAGAGAAAGAAAAAGAGAAAAGAGAGAAAAGAGAAAAAAGAGAAAAGAGAGAAGAAAAAGAATAACTAGTACGGGCTATATTGTGCATTATTTTCTTAAGGTTTTTAAGGAACAATACGACTCATTTTATCTGGAATGAGTGGCGTGGTTCCTCCAATTTTTTTTCCAAAACTATTGTTTCTATATATCTAAAAACAACTGTTTCTAGTGTCTAATATTTAAAACCTTTTATTGGGATGCAAAAAGACAGTTGTTTTGAATGAATAATCCCTATGCTTAAAACCCAATCATTCTTGTCCTATAAAAAATTTTAAAACAAATTTCCTACTTTTTAGCAGATATAGAGAAGATCTTAGAAATAGTTTATTCAATAGCTCTTGCATGAGTGAAATCTCTTGGTTATTTTTGTGTACTACCAAATTCTTAAGGTAGTTGTATAACCATATACTGTAGAAGTTGTTGTGTTTTGGTATCTTATTAATTGTTCTTTTCAATAAAGAGCTGTTTGGAAAAGACAACTTGCCTTTTGTTCTGTTTAAAAGAAGGGATAAAAAAAAATAACACCACACAGGGCAAAGGTTTATGTGTATGTACCCATAGGTGAAGAGTTTATCCAAATTATTCAGAATCTTGCAGCATATAAAGTATGACTTTGAGGAATACGTAACTGCTGAGAACCATGGTACTATAGTATTTTGCAGTTGATTGCTGCAGAAAGAGACAATGACACAAATTTCTAAATTATTGTCTTTAATATGCATAAGGCACTGAAGTGCTAAGACTGCAGCTGCTTTCAAAGATGAAATCCTTGGCAAATACTGACTTCCATTCTCCTCAAAAGTGTGTTTATTGAAGGCAGATTTTTCGTGATAGTGGAGTTAAGACCTGACCTGTAGAGAATGAGTGAGTTGTGAATGTTATGATTTGAGGGGAGTTTATGAATATCACATGTACCTCCACTTTACTTCTGCGGTTTTACAGATTTCTGTGTCAGAGTGTTGAACTGAAGGGCCCTGTAAGGGAACAGACAAACAGGACGCAAAATGTAGGTGGTAAGGTACCTAATGAAAAAATGCACAAAGATGTTAACTGGGTATTCTTTCTGTCTGGCTCCAATGAAAGAGTGTCAGAGCTGTCTGAGGCATGGGTTGTATGTATTTGGAGGGAGGAAGAAAGGGAGAGCAAAGTCAGGAAAAAGAGGAAAGGGAATATAATGCTGATTTAAGTCTTGCTAGCATAGTGTTAGTTAAGAACTAAAGTGTAGATAGGCTAGTATAAACTAGAAGATACAGGACATTCTGAAAAAATTAGTGAGTTCCCATCAGTGTATGGGAAGGGCAATCATCTGGCCAGCATTCCCAGCACTTCCCTTGGATCAAGAAAAACAGATTTGAACCAAGACATTTCAAATTGAAAGTTTTTAAGTTGAAACTGGAACAACTAAAGAAAGCTCGTCAGGAAAAGGAGAGATTGCCTGGCAAGGGTCAAGAAATACACAAATCAGAGTCAGTTTAATCCTTCAGTAAGCCTGGACTGTCAGTACTAAGACAGAAACACAGATTGCTGTTGATAGCTTGGGATAACCAACACTGAACTGCCCAGGTTTGAGAAAGCTTGTGGTTTGAATCCTGATCTCAAGCAAGCTAACACTATTTTGTCATACTGGTCTCAGAATTAGAAGACATCCCGGTGTCCATACAGGAGGACCACATTTGAGGGGAGATGAAAAAGAACTGAGGAAAACTTAGCTCCAAAGGGAAGGCCTTATCATAAAGCGGAAGCTAATCTCATTATTGAAAGGTAACAAGAAACCTACATTTGTAGGTAGCTTTTCTGAGACTGTTTTCACAGAAAAAAGTTCAGAGAAAAACTCAAGAAATTTATATTCTTGGAAAGAATTTAATTTGGAACTGGTCTTTGGAAAAAACCAGTTTTTGTTCATGTATGTAGCATAGTTGTGGCAAATCAGACACTCTCCTTCAATACATGGTACACAGACCTGAAATCCATGTTTCTGTGAACTGGATGGATGTAGATTATAAACAAGATCTCTTCTGAGCATTCAAAAAGGCAGAAGGCATAAGAAGTAATGCTGTGCTAAAAGATTTCTGATGCCTTATTAGCAGCTTTCAGTAGTGTGTGAAGAAACATAATGTACTATTTGCAACACTTGCCAAGGCATATCTTGATGTGAAAGGAACTGACATTTACTGTGAAAAGTCTTTATTTAGATGCAGAGAGTGTTAAAATATCTGTAGCATGATGCTTAAAAACCTGATTTCTGTTCATATAAACACTTCAGTGCTTTTCTGCTAGGAGTGCATCTGCCCCTTTGGCAACAGGTGTGAAAAAGAAAGGATTGCTCAAATTTGCTATTATAGTTCGTCCTTGAGATTGATAATATGTAAAGCTAAAGCTTATTAAAACAGCATAGATTTTTATAATCAGTTGAAAGAGTTTGGGGAAACAGGGAAAAGTCACAGTATTTATTTTGCTAAGATATAGGTACACTCACACAGAGGAATAAATTCTTTACTGTGAGGGTGGTGAGACGCTGGAACAGGCTGCCCAGAGAAGCTGAGGATGCCCCATCCTTGGAAGTGTTCAAGAGCAGGTTGGGTGGGGCTCTGAGCAATGTGGTCTAGTGGAAGGTGTCCCTGTCCATGGCAGGGGGCAGTTGCAACCAGGTGATCTTTAGGGTTCCTACCAACACAAGCCATTCTCTGATACACATTCATACACATACATATGATACACACAAGCACACATTTGTATATGAAGACACTGCATAGAACATAAAACACAAGTGTTCTTTTGCCTTATTGCTCTTAGGATGTATCTCATCACAAGAAGAGCTTTGCAGGGATGTTACTTGATTTTCCTGGCCGGAAAAATGAATGTTTACACTTGCTTTGTGTTAAAAAAAGGAGAAAAAAATTAATATTTCATAATTCTTGTTGTGTGTTATCAGATCTAGCCAAACCAATGACCCATAGCTCATCTTCTCTAGTTTGGGTATGAGCTGCACAACTGTGTGTCTGATGGTCACCTTCCACCAATTGGATGGTCACCTTCCACCAATCACCAATTGATTCAGAAAATCAATTCTATATCCTGTACAGTCACACTGGACCTAAACTGAACACACAATTTGGAGTGAGAGGAGAGGAAATGATTTGGTGATGGAGAAACTTCAGTCTTCTAAGGAAGCAGTAGACATATAAAAACCCTCAGATATTGCAAAAGTTACAGGACGGAAGGTGCCTATAAGCTAGAAATGATGATTGGGTAAAATAGCAAAAGGAACTCAAACAAAAAGTGGAGAAAATGGTCACTATTAAAGCTAAATGGAGAAAACAGGGACAGAGAGAAAGATGCCATGTTCCTCCCCATAAAACTTCTGGACTGGCAATCACAATTTTCCTTTCAATAGGGTTTGTGATTACTGCTGATTTTTTGATCACATTTTATACACTATCAATAGAAAATTCAGGATTTGATATAATTCTGGAACTGGGGACTAAAAATTTTGTTGTATACTGTTTATCAGATGTGTATTCTTCCTTTAAATCTTTAACCAAAAAAAGGGGGAGAGTGGTGAGTTAGTGAATAGCCTGGACAGAAGGAGAAGACAAGAAGGAATAAAAGCAAGAGAAACAGTCAGGTTAGTGCCCTTTTTCTTCTTTTACAGCAACTTATTAAGCAGCACAGTGTCTTAGACCGTATTGTTGCAAGACACTTCTTGACTTGTTGTAAAGTAGGGAATCAATTTTTCTATAGTTGCTAATAGGTTTATGTGCCTGATTTGCACTCTGTCAATTAAGACTATCTTTTAGAAAATGGTACTTTGAGCTATTTGCTCAAACTATTTCAAATGGACCAGTTACAAACCAAGGCAGTGCATAAACTGTAAATTCCCACTAGAAAATAATTCATAGTTTTTTTATCAAATTCCCTGCTTTAATAAGGTTTCAGGTCCGTTTCCAGATGTAAATAAAGCTGTGAGTTAATTAAATAATTTCCATGACCCAAGCTGTGAGAAATACTTGATTTTAAAGGAAAAAAAAAAGTACTTTTCCTCCCTCTCCTTTTTTGGGTGGGCCTGACGAGAGGAGTGGCAATACAAGAAGTTTTGTAGAGAATGTCACGAGTTCAGCTGTACCATGGCATAGCAGACAATTTGTAATCCAAAGTAAGGAGACCAAATGGATAACTGCTGTTCATGAGCAATGGGTCTTATTATGTGGTCTTATCTGCATTATTAGTGAGCACAGAGATGAGGATGCAGCAGTCAACACAGCAAAGAATATTTTGGCAGAGTATGGCTGACAGGGCTGGGAGTTTGGGCTGCTTCATGTTTGGTATCAAGGGGTAGAATAACTGTTTTAATTACGTTGAGCTTCTGAGACTTTGACTTTCACATGAACAGAGGATAATTAGAAAACAGTCCTGCTCCAGGCTTGAAGCCTGCTTTTCAGATCCGCACAGCTTAGGGTGGAGTGTCAGGACTTGTGTTAAACATCATATTCCCAGGGGCCCCAAGCTCAGCCTCTGGAACTTAAGGATTAGCAAGTTGAACTCTTTTACTCATGAATGCATATCAAGGCATTGCCTGGAGAGACACAGTGAATAAAGCGTAGACAACAGCATTATATTTTGCCTTTTAAGTTTTTCCTTTGTTAAAACCAGTAACACAGAGCTTCCATTCAGTTCTGACGCTGAAGCAACAGTTTCTCAATAGAAGAAAGCATTTCTCTATTCTGAGATGCAAATAGAAAGATTTTAATAAGGGGACTTTTAGCAATTTTTTTTTACTTGTAAGTGCTTAAATGTTCACATATAAAGATTCTAATACAATACCACAATACTTGGAGATGAAGTGTAAGAGTATAAATTACTTAGAATTAATCTTGAAGCATCGGAGGTCACATCGCTCCCTGCCACCAATATCCATGGCAGTCGCAAAAAATATCATACCCTGTAAGGACTTCAAAATTCTGTGTTTCTACTGACTTACTCAGTTAAAGGAGGTAATAGGAATGCTGATGTGACTTCATGCACACACTCATCTGTTAGCTGAAGCAATGGTTTCAGAATCAGTGGGAATCTCTTTGCGTTGAAGCCAAGGACAATCCTTAAGCCAAAGTTAAGTCTTTCTTGGCCTGATGTCAAAGCATTCACAACATTCAGGAGTTATATCATGTCTATTTAAGGTTTAAGTATTTACTTTGGGGTGCCCAGGACCTTGTAGTTAATCCACCAGAAAGGTGCACTAGCATTGTAGGTGAGACAGAAAGCAAAATGCAACTAGTAAAGCCTTCTAAGAAAAAATAGAAGAAAAGAGTGTAGACAGGAATCACTGCTAAAGTGGAACAGGAAGAAAATAAAATATTTTATTAAAATATAGTAGCTGTGACTATCTCTCTCTCCTACTCCATAGGAGAAAATAAAGCTATCTGACATATTCAGCAATAAAGAAGAGACTAGAAGAAAAGTCATACTTCTCCTACCTACAAAAACCTGGATGGGACCAGATATAACTTTAAAAAAATAGGACTTTGTTTCTGTATAATCTGTATTGTCTCGTATGGATTCAACATGCTCTTTTTAGCTGATGATTTTCCCTTGCTTTCTAGGCTTTGAGAGGAAAATGGTCTTCAGGAGCTGTTTTTTGCAATATGCCACCATCTGGTGGAAGTAAAGAGAAGGACAAAGATTTTGAAAGTTAACCTGTCTTGATAATTGGGAAATTTTGGTTTCCTAATACTAATTGTCTTCAATGGGCTCTTGAGGCTTTAGAGCACCAAATCACTTCAAACCATGTGATTTTCACATTTCTCTACTCATTTTATTTGCTTCAATTATTTAGTTTTAAGGAATTTACTTTTAAGTGGCTTGAGGATATCCTTAAAACTAAATATACACTTCAGTATTTCTGACTATATCTGATCTGTAAGACAAAAATTTTCCATATGGTGATACAAGATGCTTCAAAATATTTTGCTAAATATAAAGTAAGCTTTATCGTATAGACTATAGGCTACTGCTGTATATTTTAGGTCTTGGTAGGATTTGATTTTGTTCTCTTTCCAAAAAGATTGTTAGCAAAATTACCTTCTTTGTGCTATTTGGGCCTTTTCACCCCCCTCCCCCCCCAAATTTTTGATTAAAATCTTAGGGAAAAATTTCTAATCTTATTGCCTATGCACTTTAGGAGTTAAGTTGCATCTTGCACTGCACTGAAAATTCACAAGTTACCAGAGTTCGCAATAAATGCTGATAGTATCTGTGCTCTCTCTGCGGTCATCGTGTTCTTCTGTGCTGTCACCAACAAGTGTTGTTAAATATTGTGGGCACAACAAGATTGGAAATAAAACATATATCTATTAAAAAAAAATCTTTCTAGAAAAATATAGGGGCAAAAAAGAACCAAACAATTACATTAATATTTGTTTTACTGTAGAACTAAATATTCTCTGAAGATGTTTACCAGGATCCTCAGCGTCTCACCTATTTTTTGCCACCTTCTAGGCTCACAAGCTAAATACTCAGGCATCCCAAATGTCCACCAATTATTTGGGGAACTGAGGAATGATACCAGCAGATGTTGGGGAATTTGCAGCAGAAGGACCTAAGCAGACTTATAGACAGGCCCCTTATGCAGTCTTGGACACCAGCAAGTCAGCAAAAGCTTTCCAGGGAATTAAGAGTCTTGCTGAGCTGAGTGACATGGTCACAGCCAAGGGCCAGCCTGTCTGCCAGTTTCTGCTGGAGTTTTGGCAAGATCAGCCAGTCCACAGGAGTGTGCCGGGGCCAGAAAACTGTCATTTTTTGAATGGGAAAATGTTGTACGATAACATTTTAAACGGGACTAATAACACAGTGTGGCTATAACTTTGGCATTGGCTTTGTAACAACTGCCTGTCATGAAGCTGATAGAAGGATTCTCTATGGACTATAGGAAGCCAGAGGGAATGCAGCTGGCAGGGGAGGATTTCTGATCGTGCAGAGCTGCTGAGCCCTTCCTGTGTGCCGGGGGAAAGAGACCTCAAGAGTTGTGTCAGAAAAATGTGGAACGTGGCAAAGGTTCGCTGTGGTTGTCACACACACGTGGTGGGAAAGGATCAGTTTGCCTTGCCTGCTGTTTTCGCTGAGGCTGTGTTCAGGATGACACCCATGTGTAGCTGCACCTAGGACATGCAGACACCTGGCTGCTGCCCTTTGCATGAGTACGGACTACCTGTTAAATTTGGTTCGATATCCACGACTCTTCTCCTGCCTGGGACAATCTGGATGGGGTCAGATAGAACTTAAAAAAATTAGGACTGTGCTTCTGAAAAATCATTGTCTTGTATAGATTTTAAGTGGGGATCTTTTAAATTTATTTATTATAATTTCAATTTAATTTTGAAGCACATGCCTAGAGTAATTTACTTGTGCTATATAAAGCAGGTATCACTTCCATAGTGCTATTAAGCATGTGGGAGAAGGACTCCAGTTTGCTGGGAACAGAAGTTCATGTTTAAGCCGTATTGCTGAAGTGAAAATGGGAAACCTAGATTCAGAGAAAAGTGCAGATAAAATGACTCAGAAGACTGTACCATTTTAATTCCACTGATATTTATGAACACAGGATGAGGTCTATCATACTTATAGTAATATTGAAAGGCTTTGTTATAAATGATATTGCCAGTTTTGTAAGGAGCTGTTCATTCTTTTTCAATCACTTGACAATGAGTTTCACAAATTAATTGTGTCTTGTAACATGAATCCATTTTGGCTATTTTTAAGCAGGGCAGATTTAATTTTTGTTTCAACCTAAGTTAACTTTTAGGGAGCAAAAAACAGCATCATTGTTTAAGTGAGGGGGTGTTTTTCACAAATATTCTACATTTTAATGAGTCCTTCTCTCTACTTTTTAAAACTAACGTGACATGGCTATATTACATTGCTCCATTACCTTCAGTTCTGTTGCACAAGAGAAATTCTTTCTTTCTCAAAGAGATTCTTGGGGCCCATAATACTTTTAAAATTACTGCCTGGCTTTTTCCATGTGTTGTGGTTTAGCATTGGTAGGCAGCTAAGGACCACACAGACTTCACTCATTCCTGACTGAAGTGGGATGGGGAACAAGAAAGGAACATTAAAACAAAACAAAAAAATCTGGGTGTCTAATCATTAATTTAAAAAAAAAATAATAAATGAAGGATAAATGGAAGAAGAGAGAAAGAAAACAAAACTAGTGATACAAAGGCATTCACCCACTACTGCTCTCAGGCAGAACAATGTCCACCCAATTAATCTTTTCCCCTTTTTTTTGGCAGACCATGATGCTATATGGCATGGAATATCTCTTTGGTTAGTTTGGGTTGTCTACCTTTTCCCTGTCTAACTATTTTGCACCCCCCAACGCTATCAGTCAGAGGGTAGAATGAGAAGCAGAGGTAGCCTTGGTGCTGTTAAGATACTGTTCATCAATAGCCATAACATCAGTGTGTCACCTGTACTGTTTTGATCACAAATATAAACCATAGCACTAGCTGAGCCACTACGAAGAAAAGTAGCTCTATCCCAGTCACCCCAGTACAAATGTTATTGCTGCACATGACTGATGCTCCCCAAAAATTCTGTACTACATACAGTATCAAAAGCAGTTTCATATACTGCCTTCACTGTTGCCTAAAAGCAAACTACCTGAAACAGATGCCAAGACAAATTAGGAGTATAAAAGCAGACAAAGGCCTTGAAGGTACATCCGGGCAACCAAAGTCCCCCTTGGGGACCACACCCAAACTGGACACTGGGTCATGAGCCCTTCACCTTTTATAATTTCTGTCCTATTAACATATTGGCTCCTAATTCTCCAATCACACCCTTAGGTGATGATATTAACCACCCCAGGCCCTCTTCCCTCCATCTCATATTTTCAGGCCCTAGGGCAATGAATATGTCCTTGAATCTGTATTTAGAGAGCCTTGTTTTGGCTAAAGGTGCTGAGAACAGAGGTTTTTAGCACTTTGTAAGAATCACAGAACTACAGTAAGTTACATATATAAGAAGAGTAAAAAACCAGAAATTATTAAGGCATCATCACCAGAAAAAAAATTATTTGAGAAAAGACATGAAACCTTCCATTCTGTTCATCACCTGAAGTGAGTGCAGGATTAGTCTGCAATCTCCTTTGTCACTGCTAGGAAGCTGATTTTATTTGTCTCATTTTTGGACAAAAGTTTAGTTTTCCCGTGCTTAAGTTCATGAAATTAGCAAACATAGCTACCAGCCCACCAATTTTATTGAAAATAAAACCTTACAAACACCAGCACGGTGCCCCAAATTCTGGGTGGGCAGGACTAAGGCATGTAAATGCGATCTTTTGGAAATTTGGCCTTAGATATGAGTCTGTAAAGGATCAACGGTGCGTCATGAGTAGCGTGAGTGTGGTCAGTGAGAAGAGTGACTGCAGAGCTTTCCCTGTCACAGCCTAGGTCACCCTGCTCTTGACACACTCAGGACATCACAGTCTACCTGTGGACCCTTGCTGCGCCTAAATGGAGCTCCACCTCTTTCTGCTCTCTTCTCTGGTTCACATGCTGGCAGGAAATGAAGTCTGCAGAGGCTGAAAATGTGCCTAATGAGGTCAGAGCCCTGAGCTGAAAATCATAAATAAGAAGATTTTGTTATCTTTTATGTCCTTAAAAGAGAGAGAGAGAGGTAAGAGCATACTTTTATACATTTCTGTTTGGGAAAGCATGTGATTCTGGAGACTGTCACTGCCTCAAACTAAAGAAATCAAACTGTTCCTTTACATTTGAATGTTTGCCTGCATCAATAAAACTATACACTTAAGCAAGAACAGTTGGCCTGCTGCATATATGTGTCTATTCTTTGATCTTTATTGATACACACATAAAAGAAAAAGAATATTTGTTCAAGTCCACATGCCCAGAATGGTGCAAAATTATGGGAAATTTGGTTGTTTTAATCAGTAGAGAAGGAATGGGCACCACTGAGCAGAAGACAAAGATATTTTCAGATAATTTCACAAAAAAACTGATGGCCAGTAGGTGGTACCCTTATTCCAGATAACAAACAAAGGCAGGGGCGGTGATAAAACCAAATAGCTGATACTTAGCTCAATATTGTGAATATTTTCCTCCCCTATTAGCCACTGCAGACTCCGGCACACACTCTCTAAAGATCATTGGGCAAGCCTAATGAGGGTTTGGGCAAGGAACCTGTATGTGAACTGTGAAAGGGTCAGATTCTGTTATCAATGGTCTTGTATTGCTGGAATTAGACACTGTAGCTTCCCACGTAGGATGCTTTAACCATCTTGTAATCAAGCTTTTATGCATTTAAGAGCTTGATATTCACAGTAAGTACATAAATCTCTGACCCTTAGGTTGTACCACTGATTAATATAATTAACTCAATAATGCTTAAATATGTTTTAAGCGTTACGTTTAATTTGTGAGAACATTGCAACATTTTTTGGTTTTGGTTTGCTTTCTTTTTTTTGTGGTTTTTTTTTTTTTTTCCTGATGCAATCTTTTTTACCAGTTTAGGCAGCTTTTAGAGCATGGAAGGATGTTATGAACAAAATTGACTTTAATAGCATAGGAAATATTTCTTTACCTAAAGAGCTGTCAAGCTGGAACAAGTTACCCAGGGAAATAGTCAGGTCACCATCTGTGGAGGTATTTAAGATGCGTAGGTGCAGCATTCAGGAATGTGCTTTAGTGGTATTCTTGGCGGTTCTGGGTTAACGGTTGGACTGGATGGTCTGAAGGGTCTTGGTCAACCTAAATGATTATATGTCTCTAAAATTAATTAGTCAATGTATTGTTCCTTCAAAGTAAACACCTAGAAATGATTAGGGCAAAACATCAGTGCCTGCAAAATAGAAGTCACAAGATGTTACAGGAAAATGGGAAGCCTTTCAAACTGACCCTGAAGTTTTTGTACTGTTAATTGAAATTGGTATAACAACAAGTTGGTTGTGAGAATTGTTCTTTTTTTAAAAAAAAGTGTTGACACAACCATCTTCAGTTTCAAGTATCAGTCTGAAGACTCTTTGGGGTGAAGGCGTATGTAGTACTGAACATCAGTACTCCTGAAGATAACAATTGAAAACAGTTATCTATCTATCTATCTATCTATCTATCTATCTATCTATCTATCTATCTCTCTATCTATCTATCTATCTATCTATCTATCTATCTATCTATTATTATCAATTATTATCTATTATTCCCATTTATATAACTAGAATCAAGTTAAAGTAATTTGAAAATGATAAAATGTTACCTTATTTTTCTTTTCTTTTTTCCACTACCTTCTCTTTAATTCTTAACTTTTAATTTAAACCAATAAGCATTGCAAATATTAGATATTTTGAGTACAGAATTATCTGTAATTTTTACATTAATCTGAAAAAGATTTATTTAAAAAATCATATTTAAAAAAGGGACAGTAGGCTGATAACACTCAAAGAGACCAGCTTCAATAGAAAATATCTTCAGATCCAGACTCAGCTTTGGGCCTTTCAAGATGCACATTACTCAGCACCCAACCTTCACACTGAAAATCTGCGCTTAATATGAGTAGAGATTTGGTGTCTCCAAATCTAATTTCATAGGCCCTATTAGCATTCATTATTTTCTATTCCAACACTAAACCAAACCAGAAGAAAATAGAAAAACCAATAGGAAATACAATTTTGTCTGAATTGTTGGCCTTTTAAAGTGAGAGCTCCGGGAAAATTATTCATGTGAACATAAATTTTATTGGTTCTCATTCTTCATCTCTGTTTTCTCTATTTTCCCCTCTGCCGTCCTGAATTCATCTGATATTGGTCTATGCTATGACTCTCTGATGTCTCTCAGTCTCTCCTCACCTCTCATTGGGCCTGCCTGCACTAGAACCCTTTTTTGACACCCTTGCCATTTTTTAAATTTGCTTTATTAAAGATCATAAATTATGTGCCCAGCCCTGTGTGAAGTGGAAAGGATTAATGTAATTTTATCTTTTCCAGCCTTAGAATTCCTCTCTCATACTATAACAGTTTTCTTCCAATACCATTATTTCAAAAGCTGAAAGCTCCTTTTAATCTTGCAAACAAAAAATGTTATTTTACAAAACCATGCAACTCCAAATGTCCTTTTCAATCTTTAAAAGAACCCCAAGTAATTGTGGAAATTACATTAGAAAATTATACAGGACAATTCAATTAGACTTTTGTTTTCTATCCCTAGGTTTAAAACTATGCCAAAAAATCACTCCTCTCTGTTTATTCCCACAACATTCCTTCCACAGTGCCCTGAATTTGTATGCTCTTGATATGAAACTTGTTTACTGGCAGTGAAGTCTGCCTCCACAATTGTCTTCTGATTGCACTCTTGGGTGTCTTGGGTGAAGTAGGAACTTTCACACAGTAGTGGGAACTGTGGGATGTGCTGAAGGCAGACATCAAAACACAGAAATGGGGAAAATGCCAAGGTCCTGCAGTAGTAACGGTGCCTATTCCCTGCAAACTCATGCAATCGACTGACAATCATCAATGACATGTCATGCACATTTATTTACATTTCTGCCGTTATAATGTATTAAAAATATGCATAAGCTTATGAATTTTGAAAAAGACTTGATAAACTTCTCAGCTCTAATTTGAAGACCTTTTTAATACAACTGGAAGGTTATTCCTAGGTTTTCTGGTTTTAGCTTTCTTAAAATTTCTTTATTATTCATTAAGCTCCTGATTTATTCTCAGTTGTCTTTACCAGTCTGCTAGCAACCACATTCACCTATTTGGCTATGGAGAATTAAACCACATATTTGTTATTCAAAATAAGTCTTATTTAGGGATTTTAAGCTGAAGTTAAATCAGTATGAATTTACAGTGTTGAAAATATTTATATATATATAACAATACTTTGCAAAAATGTAATGAGAATTATGAATTAAATTAAAGAGAATTTATTTACAGGAATTACTTTTAAAGATAGATAAGGTAATAGGCATTGATTATTTTGAGAAGGCTTTTCTTATGGCCGTGAGATTATATTTTACGCAAAATTATATGAGGCCAAAGGACTAAAATCAGAACAACACATTTGCAGCTGAACAATGAGAATGCATGGAGATCTGGGCCCAGCTTGTGGCTGTGAAATAGTTTTACTTTATGGTCTTGGTAACTCTTAATATTTCTATGCTTTAATTTATCTTCCTGGATTAATTAATTTTTCTTTCTCTCTCTTGATTTATCATTTTTAAGTCTTCAGATCTGAGACAATAGGATTATTATTTCTGCTAATACAATCACTAAAGAAAAGGGTTTAGAAATATCTCTGGGTCTGCACACACCTGCTTAGTCATTAACTACACAGTGTCTTCTTTCCGTCTCACTGAATCATGTTACCTCCAGCTCCTCAACTATGCCAGTACAAATGCAAATATGACTAAATCGTGCCTGAACTAACACCAACGTTTTTATTTCTTGCTTGATTATAATCCATATTATATTTCTTTATCTGATTCACTATCTGATTCTGGGTACTTGTACCAGCATAGTTCATGGTGTGGGTGGAAACACAGGACAGAAGCAGAGTAGCACCACTAAAACCCTGTTTTCAATGTAGGGGAAATAATAGTGAATAAATTTTAATTAAATTTTGTGTAACTCTAAGCAAAATTTCTTTAAAAACTTCCATACGAGCAGTGTTTTGTTTTCATGGCAATTGTCTCAAAGTGCCACCACTAAGACTAGTTTAATGATTAGAAATAATTTTTAAATTAGAATGTGATCAAACCTGTTGAAATGAAGGCACACATTCATTTTGATTTCAGTGGTCTTTGGATTGTTTGGAATATTTTTAATTATCAAATATTTTGGGAGCACTAGAAACATCTGAGTCATTCTTTGCTTTGTTACCAACTGTCCCCTACTTACGTCTGGTTCCTTTTCAGCAACCATGGAATCGCTATCTTCAGCCTCAAGGAATAGTTTAAACTAAAGTAATTTCCCTGCTTATTCTGATTAGATGTATCCAGTGTGCCACCCTACATGCTCACTGCCAAAGCATGGCAGGGCATTCCAAAAGAATAGCGTAACAATGCTCTGGAAATTTAGCCCCACTTCTTTCTGTGTCCTTTTTTTTGTAGTAGTAAAAGAGAAAATACCAAGCTAAATTTGCTAGATGAACTATTTCTTACAAATAGTACCCATTCTGATTAAAAAAAAAAAGAAAGAAAAAAAAAAACCCCTTCAAAGAGAAGCTCATCTGAATTCTAGCACAGCTGAAAAAGGAAAAAAATCCAAAAAAACCCAAAACACAAAATATCACCTTGGGTTCATAACAGAAAATGATTGCTTAGACACTAGAGAAAGCTAAAAAAAAGCAGCTGAAGGGGGAAAAAAAAGGTGCATTAGCATTTAGGAATACATATTAGCTCAGTTCTGAGGTGCCATATGGGATAAAATATCTGTTTTCCAACAAAAGGGATAAAAAATGAACAACTCTCCTGAAGGCTACAAACATTTTTCCTAATTGTTTCTTTGTGTCTCTCACATTTTTTAGGAAAACTGCAGTGAACTGAAGCAAACAGTAAGAGCAGAAATAATGCCTTATTTTTAAATTTTATATCATAAAGACTGAAACCTGGAAACTGGGTTTCCTAATGCAAGTGCAGTGAAGGCGCTTAAGCTACTGAATGCAGTATTTTAGAAGAGAGGGACAAGCAGGAGAAGCTCCCATAAGAGTTCTAGTACATGTACACCCTATTTATTAAATTATTAATTTTATCCTTTGGAATAAAGACTGTTTTGGAAGAAAGGTGCTTTTCCATAGCTCATCCTGAGACAGGGAAAGAGGAAAGAGGCCCTCTGTCCTGAGTTCCTGAGATTCAAAACTACAAATTCTTGGGAAATCTGCTGTAGCACTCCCTTTTGTGAGAGAGAAGGAACCTTAAGCTGCTGATTTCTTACTCCAGGTTAAACTAAAGATCCTTTTACCCTTAAAAGACTTTCAAAGCTATTTTAGAATCTTGGTCTATTTAATTACTATATTAAATTGGAGAAGAGAAAATAAAGAAGGAAAAAAAAACCCCAACCAAACCCTAGGCAGAACTTTTGTTTTTTCAATAGTATTGAAAGTGATTATTCACAGCAGGGTAATTCAGATAAGCATCTGGCCTACAAACTATGCTGGCACAGACAAAGGTTTGTTTTCTTTTTTAAGAACTAGGAATTTTTCCAAGATGTCCTGACTACTGGGAGCAGAATGTCTGACCAAAATATGCTCACCAGATGGTAGATGTTTCCATGTGGGTAAATATTAAAAAAGTTCTAAATCTATTCAAACTGGGAAGTAAGGGTGGGAAAGGTTTGCTGTTGACCCAAAACCACAGTTGCCTCTGCAGCTTATAAGTACAAGAGGAAAAAAAAAAACCCAAAACCACAAAACAAAGCTAATTTGAGTGGAAAAAGAGATAAATGTCCTGTAATTTTACTGGGTATGACCTATTGTTAATGACTACTTTCAGAAATTTTAGAGTTGAAAGCTCTCTTTTTAATCTTTGCTTTTTTTCCTTTTATTTCCTAAACATGTGTATTACTTTGCTATTAAAAAAAATCTTGCTGCATACTCCAGGTGATGCAGCATGCCAAATTTGGTTCCAATCTCAGCAGGAGCAGACACCTCTCTTACTTAAATATCTGCAAAAATGTTTGCTGGGTTAGTAATTTATTCCAGATTTAAAACTACATAGGCAGCTAGAGGGTACATTGACACCGCCCGGTGTAGCTCGACCAGAAAGCAAGCTGGCTTACATGACAGAAGATTTATAGCTGAAGTGGAGTAGCGAAGAAGTGCAAAATTAATAGAAAAGTTCCAACTGAGTGTGGTGAGCTTCAGATCACATATCCACACAGGCACATGAAATGGAAGAAATGTCACTGTCAAAAGGCAGAGCAGCAGAAGACAATGTTCTTTAGCTTTCCTGTACTGAACTTTAAATAGCTAAGACATCTTCTAACTCTTTCTCTTGCTCCCCTCCCTACCAGAAATTTATTGCTTACAATGCCTTTCTCTTTATTTGTGTTTTCACTGCGTGAGCATGTGCCTGTAGTAAGTGAGTCAGTAGCAAAATCTGGATATGAAGAAGGTGATGACAGAAATAGGTGATGCAGAAATGCAACCAACTTTTTTCCCCTTTCACTCCTCAGGAAATCTATGTCTATGAAGACAAATAATAAAAACTACTATTAGCCAAAAATTATCAAAACAATGAGAAACGTTAACCAGAATTTTACATTATTTTTCCTCTAGGATAGCAAGATAGATGTTCAATCTTTAATAAGCATAAAAAGGTAAAATGTTGATTAACCAAATGCGTACAAACATATTGGGGATCTGACCATGAAGCAGAACTGAAGAAATGTGATGCCTTGCTGTTGGCAGAAGAAATGAAATTTTGGGAAAAGGAATTTTTCCAATAATATGGACTTAGACGGGCATTTTTTTCTCATAGAGTCCTGAAATAAAGATATTTTATGTTTCTTTGGAACAGATAAATGTTTAAATATACTTTTATACTTTAACCTTTTATGAAATATGATATTAGGAAAACAGTTGATTTCAATTTCATACCAGATTACACATATGACTCTTATTCCCTTGTTCCATAATGTTTATGTTAAAATTATTAAAAACAAATATATTTCTTCAGTTTAAAAGAGGAAAAATGAGCTTTCAAATAGAACAAAACTAGAAAAATATTATCAATAGTTTGTGAACAAAGTAAATATATTAATTATAATCAATATTCAAGAAAAGTAACATCTGTTTATGAAACAACTTGGCAAGTGATATAACTCAAGAGATTATATTCTATGGAATTGGTCTAGTGTCAGAAGAAAGAGTGATTAGCTGTACAAAAGTTGGTGTCCAAATTATTTCTGACGCACTGGTTTCTCTCCTTAGCCAGAGAGCTTGAAGTCTTTGGTACAGAAGACAGCTGAAGATGTGGGGGTTTGCAACATTTTTATTAATGCACTTATGTACGTACATGCCACACTTACTTACCTAAAAAGCCTTACCTGACTTATTTCTTTGTTTGTTTTTATGTAAGGAGCAGTTGACAAAAATATGCTTGAGTAGACACATTTTCAACTTGAAATGAACATATTGCATGTCATGCTTTGAATGCTCAAAAAATAAGTATGGACTTTTGAAAAACGTTGTTGGCTGCATTGAGTCATTTATTCCCCAAACATTAAGAATTTCTGCATAAACTAAAACTACCCCTTTCCAAAAAAAACCAACTGTGAGTGTGCAGATGGGAATGAGTTGAAATATGGGGAAGAAGGAGGACCTCATGTCAATTTTAATATACAACTTCAAGGGAGAGAAGAGAGGAAACACAGGAAAGAAATTGCATCTTTGAAAGGTAGCAGACAACCACTAGAGAGAAGACCTGTTTGGGATTTTTTTTTGAAGTTGCTATTTGGCTTCCTTGAAGGTTGCTATTCAGCTGTGTGGAAGAGAGAAACCTGGCTCATTTTGCAAATGCAGAGCCAGACTGCTGCCAGGAACCATTTGCAGGAGTGATTAACAAAACCTGTTTGCTTTACGAGATTTTCATGGAGGTAAAATGGTATGCATATAATTTTGACACAATCAGATAGTGCACTCTTAGAGTTATATGGCAAAAAAAGAAAAGAATTAGCACTTCTCTCCTAAAAGGGTGTCTCTTAAGAGCATGCTTATTGTCTTCTCAGCAGATGTGGCATTTAAATGTAGTGAGTGATGGCCAAACGCAGGAAGTAATTCTGAGAAATAAATGACAGTAACCATCCCAGTTTCCTGAATGGAGGTGAAAGTGGTTTGGCAATATTCACCCAAGATGATGTTCATTTATTCAGTATTGCAATTAAAGAGAGAAGAAGGGAATGGCTGTGTGTGCTGGTGAAAGTGTAACATGAAAATAGAATAGACTCTGAAGTTACAAATGAACTGAAATATCCCAGGTGGCATCAGCACACAGGAGGGGATTTTCAGGAGCAGCGAAGGCTGGTGTAAGGGTTTAATACACCTTTAGATCTCTGCTCTTAGTTGTGCAAGGTATGCTAAAGAAAAAAAGCCATAATACTTGAAATTGTTGCTCCAGACTTCAGTCTGGGAAAAGAAAACCCAACATTAATGGCTAAATAGCAAGAAAGAAGGAAGGCAGCTATTTAACTGTCTGAACAGAGGAAATGAACAGCAGCTTTTGATATTCAGCTGTACTTGTTAAATGTGAAACTCTTACATAAGCCCAGCAAAGGGCTGGCAAAGGGTTTAATTAACAATATAATCCTACTTAAAGTACTTTCAAGTTCTACATGGCATTTTAAGAATCTTTTTACAGCTATCAGAGCAAACTGGAATTTTATTTTAGAGCTGGTAGTATGACAGTTGAAAATCATTTGGAAATGTGGCTGAAAAATAGTCTAGTATCTGCCCAGATGCCAATTCAATTTCATGCCAATTTAACAGCAAACTACTACTATGGGAATGTTATTGAAATTAATCTTTCTCTGTACTTAATTTCATTGTTAAACTAACATGTAATAAATAATTCCTTAGATCAAGGTGGATATTCATATTCCTTTTTTTAAAGCTCAACAAATTATTCTCATTGCAAGATAGTATTTATGAGGAAGATACTGAACATCCCTTCTGGGAAGAAGAGTGCTGCTGATAGGAAATGATCTAAAAGTTACTATGAATTTTATGGTTTTATCTAGATTTATAAGCATTATATGTAATCATACAAAAATAGATCTCCTGTATCGCTAGTTATCTAGGAGATGAACATGCAGGACAAACCTCTTGCATGGCCTCCCCACATCATCTGTAGAAGGAGACAGACCAAAGACAAGGGCTGTACACCGAGATGACTTGGGCATGCTCCTCTTTCTCCTCTTTTACATGACTGACTGTTCTGCTAAAGGGCATGAATACCTAAGGTGACACAGAATGTATTAGCTGTGACAAAACTAGTAAAAGAAGCAAGATATTGGAAAATGCCATCTGATGATACCAAGATACACCTATTTGGAGAATATCTTCATTTCAGTCTTCCAGGATGGATAAAACTAAAATGCAAAATATAAGACAAATACTTTTATACATTTATACATCTAATTATTTTACAAAATCATCCTTTCAGTTTTCTGTAATATATAGGTCATTACAGCTTTGATCAAAGGGAGTAGAAATTTTCTAATTTTCATCTCCAAGGACTAAGGACTGAAAAACAAAGATTAAACCCGTTGTTTTGCTTTATCTGAAAAGCTGATGGAGCAGTGGAGATGCTCCAATTAATTTGTCTTTGTATATAGCATGTGACATGAAAATAATCTCATTTGTTTTCATTATAATACATTTGTATTTTCTATTTGTTTTTACAAACATTGTACTTTATTATTTGAGGATATGACTCTGCTAGAGCTCATGACATATGATCTGCATTACTACTCATAATTTAATACTTATTTAAATGTAGCCTAACAGAACTGCAAATTTAACCAGAGAGCAGTATGTACTATCATTTCTATCAGATTCTCTGAAATGCTTCACAATGAAAGCTGTCGTCATCTGCAGTTTATAAGACACTTAACTATGGGTTTTGTTACTTAGATAAGTTTCCAGAATGAAATCTTCTCTACGGTGTCATAGTTTGCTCTTTATTTAACTTTTAATAATTCAATAATGAACAGGTTAGCAATGTCCTTTTATGAAAATGAAAATATTAGTGTCTAACATAAGAGAATACTGAGCAGAGAGTAAAACAGAGCACCATGTTAGAAGACTGATCTAAAAATATCACATTTGTATAGAACCTTAGTGAATTACCCTTACCATAGTAGTTATCTTAAATATTCTAAAATCAGTTTTCCTGAAAATTGTCATGTCCTGGGTTTGTTTATTCTGCAGTAAAGTGAGGGCTCATTTCTTCTTTTAATTTGCAGTGAACAGTATTTCACTTCCCAAAAATTCCCTTTGTTACACAATGAGAAATCCCAAACAATGCTAATAGGAACAATATATGTATGTAAGTTAAGAACAGATCCATCGCTGTCCAGACCACAGTGCAATATTCAGCATTTTGGAAACTATGCGTCTGTCAGTCTCACTTCAGTGCCTTGTAATGTTATGAAGATTTTCTGGGAGGTATTGAAAAACACCTGAAAGACAACTCAGTCATTGGTCACAGCCAGTATGGCTTCATGAGAGGGAAGCCAGCTTACGAAAGCTGATTTCCTTTTATGACAAGGTAACCCACCTGGCTGATCAAGGGGAGCCAGTTGATGTAATCTTTTTGGATTTCAGTACTGTCTCCCACAGGGTCGTTGTGGACTGTGAGAGTGTGGTGTGACTCTTGGGGTAGGAGTTCAGGGCTTGGAGGTGGACTTGGTGATCCTTGTGCTTCCCTTCCAACTCAGCTTACTCTGTGATTCTGTGTTTCATTTTGGTATGAAAATATTGATGTTCGGTCCACAAATGAAGCCAGGAAATGCAACTAACAGAACCACCTGTATACACCAAAGAACAGAGCTTTGTAACGCTGCTAATTAGTGAAAAAAAGAAAATTCAAACTTTGAGAAGCATTAGTGAAGATATAGATGTCTGATTAAATATTTTCCTTTCAGAAGACAATCACTTTCCCTAGCACATGAAAAAAACCAATATTTTCAGATATGTATTTTTGAAATCTGTGTAAAAACCAGTTATCATTGATTTTATGGCTTCCTTTTTGTTTGGTTTTTTTTCCTCCCCCAATATCTGGTAACCTTTTTCATGTGAGTGAGTTGGATAAAACATGCATTCAGTGAAGAAGAAGCTGGATGCCCTACAGTGACTGCTCAAAACATTAGCTTTCACAACTGCATTCTAGCCTCTCCTGGAATAAATGTATTTTTAATTATTTCTTCCAAACCAGCTCAAATCCAACAGTAAGAAGGGTGCATGCCTCTCATTCCTAGCACTTACCAATATCCACAGCCAAGGAAAGCTTTCTCTGAGGGCATTGGTGGGTTTGATCTCCTAAGACTGGTAACAACCAGAAGAGAGATCTCACTGCTAAGCCATTATGTCAAGGATGAGACTCATTACTAGTGTTATTTTGAAAAGGAAAGCAGTTTTGTATGGCTTGTAATAAAAAAATACCATTTAAATTACTTAAGCTTATGTTGAGAGCATTTAATTTGTACTAGCCATTCACATTCTCTATGGTTTTGATTACAAGAGGGTTTGAAATCTTGGAAATGAGTGTATTTTCAATTCTAATTTAGAAGTTTGCTTCAGACATACTGCTTTTTTGGAGCAAAAGTAAAGGCTCCTGGTTAACCTAATAATGTTTATTTTGGCCCTAATAGTTAAGGATCAAGGAAAGTTAATGAATTACAAGTTAATGATCTAATGATCAAGTGAGTACAGAGGAGAGCTGCAAAGATGATCAGAGGGCTGAAGCACCTCTCCCATGAGGGAGGGCTCAGACAGCTGGGGCTGTTCAGTTGCAGAAAAGAAGGCTCCATGGAGACCTTCCAGTACTAAAGGGAGCCTAAAAAAGATCTGGAAAGGGACTTCTTACAAGAGCATGTAGTGACAGGACAAGAGGGAATAGCTTGAAGCTGAAGGAGATTAGGTTTAGGACAGATACTGGGAAGAAATTCTTTACTTTGATGACAATGAGGCACTGAACAGGTTGCCCAGAGGAGCTGTGGATGCCCAGTCCCTGAAGGTGTTCAGTATTAGTTTGGATGGGGCTCTGTGCAACCTGGTCTGGTGGAAGATGTCCCTGTCCATAGCAGGGGGGGTGGAACTAGATATCTTTAAGGTCCTTTCAAACCCAAACCTTTCTCTGATTCTGTGAAAGAAAAAATAGAAAAATGACAGCTTATTAAAAAAGAAATGGGGATTGACTAACAGCTAATTGCCAACTAATTATTTCAGAAACATGGAATATCAATATTAGAATCATACGTATTTATATTAATTTAAGATTAACATGCATTTTTTTAAAAAAGTAATTTTTAAAAAAGGGTTTTATTTTCCTTTTCAAGTCGAGCATGTATGACTCTTTTAATCTATTTTATTGAAAATATGTATATGAAAAACAGAGATTTAAGTGTACATTAAGGAACAAAGAAACAAATACTTTCTTTGAGAAAAGGATGTTTTTCTGAATTATGTAGAAGCATATATCAGAAGATTTATTTGACAATGTACCTTACTTACCTTTGTATTGGGTGATTTGCCAGGCCCAGACCTGAATTTATCCAGGTTTATTAACCAGGAAAAGCAATTGCATTGATGTTTTGTGTAAATTTTAAAAATAATTTATATATCTGAAATAGCCATGTTAGGTTTGTATATACTCATCCAGTAGCTAGTTCACTCTTTTTCAGTGCAAACATTCCTGAAATTTAATTCTTGCCTTCCAGGTTTAACTAAAATCCATAAATGCAATCAGATGATAACCATAGTATTCATGAGATTGAAAATGCAATGTTCATCTCTGTCATACTTGCTACTCATTTATTTCTTAGCGTGTCTACTGAGACAATCTAGGGAATATCTTAGAGGGGAAAAAACTCCACAGATTCCATTGATCTAAATGTATGCATATAGTATAAATCATATGCTATACAGCCTCCCTGTGTGACGCACTGGAAGCCTGGAGCTAACACTGCAGTCATATGGACTGCAGAACTTTTCTGCTTATTGTCTAAAGCCGAGCAAAATATGCTTATAGAAAATAACCAGAGGCAGTGGGAAGATGTCTACAAGACTAGCACAATCAGAATTAGAAAACTAAAAAAAAACCCAAACCAAAACACCCTCAAGAAACTAATTCAGAAACATATTAATTTCTCATTGAAAAAGGATTCTTCATTTTGTGTCTCCTATTGACTACAGATCACCCAGGACAAACTGGAGATTACATTCACCCCCAACTGATTAACCCAGTACACTTTGCATTTGTATCATACATGAACTGGACATGTAGATATGGAAGGCATGACAATCCTTGGCAAGCATGCTGCAGTATTCAGCTATGCGCAAATTTCTCAGGGGGAGTTCTCCATATCATGAAGGAACAGAAAATGTTGAAGCTGAGATCTGTTAAGACGTCTGTCTGAGGGGACAGTGCTGCCCATGAGGTACCTGGGTTTGATAGTGACATTGGTATTCAAGCAGAAGGCTTGCTTAGTGTGAAGCATTTTGAACAAGGAGAGTAAATTGGTCCCTCAAGTAATACAGAATCCAAGTAGTGCTTGTTTCAGGGAAAGGACCCAGGAAAAAGAACAAAGGATATTTGTTGAGACAGAATAACAGATGCAATTATCTATTTTTTACATAATTGTCAGATTTATAATTTTATACATTCCCTTTCAACAAGAAATTGCAATGACTAGCCACATTATTTTCTTACAGTGCTCAGAAGAAAACTGCCAGTTTCAGAACAGGTCTCCTTGCCACAACTGCCTGTAAAAGAAACACATTACCAACTACAGTACAAACGCATACTACCATAAGATTTTAAATTTTTATGTGCATAAGGTGCAATCCAATTTCTTTTCGCAACATACTGGTCATAGATTTAAACCTTTTGGCAATTATAAGATGGGGCTTTTTGTTCTGTATAGTCCACAAGATCTCTCTTACAGAGAAATAATAATAAAAAAAGGGTTTAAAGATGTCAAGAGAGGTTTGAGAACTTTTCATTTCCTATAAAATTCAAAATTTTCAACAAATAAATGTTTATATATTGCCTGACCAAAACGTTAAAAAATAAATTGCTTTACTTGTTTTGTGATTTCCCCAGATTTTCTGTGTCTCTAGTGAAGAGCTGGAAGTGTCTGTTTTTCTGGGGAATGGCACCAGTTGTGACCCAGTTGATTGTATACACTCTGTACCATCTCAGGTGGCCTTGCTTTATTGATTTGGTGTTTGAGAAGTCCACACACTAATGCTCCTAATGATCAGCCATTCTTTTTGACTTTTAGTAACAAGTATTCTCATGCAGTTAATATCAAACAGAACTTTGTGCTCTACATCTGTTATTTCAAAATTCCCGTTTTTGAATTCCCCTAGTCTCAAGTAAGTGGTACATTGTCTCCCTTTTTTACTGCCTACAATCTTTTCACCTACTTCCAGGGCCCCATGATGTAAAATGTCATTTTGCCGATCTTCAGTTCCAGTGACAACTTTAATTTTACTGATTTTAATGGGTTTTTCAAATACAATCCCATAGAAGTCTCCAGTAGAAGGAGCTTTGCCCCAGAAGTACTCATCAATGCTGCTGTAAGCCTTGCTTGCCTCATAGTTTTCAAATACATTCATATTGGTGTGCAAGTTTGCAGGTGGGTTGTCAGGGATATCAAATGATTCCTCTTCAAAATCATCATCCTTTAACTTATTTTCAGCTCCTTTGTAAGATGAGTAGTATCCCATGTGCTGGAACAGAGATGGCTTAAAACGTATCACTTCCTTTTGGGCTAAGAGCCCACGAAAGTGGATGAGCAGCCAATCACAAGGCATTTCTTGGTAAAACATCAACAGAAAATGGGCCAGGCGTGGTAGGTCATGAGAATGATAAAGCTTTCCAATGTACCCCAGCTTGGAGAATTCCAAAGTCACCCAGTAGGATCCTTCTCGTGAGGTAATTACTTTCTTAACAGCAGTCAAAAAATTCTTTGAGCAGCGAACATCGTCTTCTAGCATCACATAATAGTCAGAAAGATTAGCACAAAAGTTTAGAAGGAAAGCGTAATCTACATTTTGTTTTGATCGAAACTTCACACGGTCCTCTGGGTCATTGTAATTTCTCTTAAGGCCATCCAGTACAGGATAGTAATCCTCAGGGACGTGAATAACTATTAATCTGCCCGCAATTATATGATGTGCAAATTTCTGTGAAATATCCTGGACCATCCCTTCACACCAAGATGAGTCAAAATCTGCCAGCTGTACTACCACAGCAATTTCTTTGAGTTCCTCATAGCTTGACTGCTCAAATATGGACTTGATGGTCTCAAGCAAGTAGTTTCCCTTTTTCCGCTTTACGGAGGATAGTCCAATTGTAAGATACCCTGGACAAAAAACAATTCAAACAGAAAGTATCTGAATATCTGAGTATCTGACATTGGAAAAAATGTCATCACAAAGATATCTCCAGAGCAATGTTTATATTATATAAACCTCATGAATGGCGAAGACTGAGAAATTTGGTACATGAACTTATTAAGTTGCATGCAATAAAGGACCTTTGTTGACTTTTCATGAAGAATTATGATATTGCAAGCAAAGAGACAAATGGAGACTATTGAGTTAAACATTCACTTGTTTACTGCAAGGAGCAGCACGTTGTGGACAAATGCCAAAGCAATGTGTACACTTATGCCTTGTAGATGAATCCACACAGACAATGATAAGGCTGTAAAATCTGCTAAAAGAAAGGGGATTATGAGGGGATTATTCACATCATATTTTTAAAGCAAGGAACTACCAAATGCAGCACTTTTATCCTTTTAAGCCCCCTAAAAGTCTAGTTACATCTATGCATAACTTCACAGTTTTATGAGTTTTGCATGGATTTTTTTTTTTTTCCTCAGCGTCTTCATTTTTAGGTGAATTTGTCTAGTTTTTCATTGTTAGTAGTTTTTCTTCTAATCCTCTTTCAGGACTCATTTAGCATTTTACAGGGAACACCCTCTTGCAAGATGGAACTTACATATTATTTTAAAGTAAAAGAGAATTTCTCTCCTTGCTTGTACAAATAATTTTTAAAGCTGCTACATTCTTTCTAGACAGAGAGGTATCTCACAGGGTAAGAATTTTCATTTCTGCTGTTTCATAGTCACTGCCATTGCATTTTTGCCAGCATTCCAAATCAAGAGTTTAATTCATATATTTGCTAATGTATCTCTATTTTTCTAACTTCTGATGTAAAAAAGTTAAGACTTTGTAATTGACAGGGGGTACTTAAGTTGAACCTACCTCAACTTTCTTAAAAGATGGTAGTTTTAAAAGTTTGTTCTGATAGTGATTCAGGGTTTCCCTCAAGGCTTTATTCTGCTCAAAATGCAGTTGTACAGTGAAGTACAACCCACAGAAGTCATTAACACTGCCTAGAGAGCTCCAAATTTCTCAAATCTAATTTGAACAAACTTTATAGCTTTCTACAACTCACATATTATTTTATTTTACCTTCTGGGCTTGGACTTCAGAGCCTTGTTTACGTATGTGAAATGATTTATTTGGAGCCCAAAGGACACCAGCCTAAAGTCTAGGTATGGACATATTTCACTTTTAAGGGAAAGTCTTGAACCATGTCTGAAATAAGAATAACTAAATAGTCCATCTGCAGATGGCCGTGAGAAACATCCTCCTTTACTGTCCTGATAATAGCACAATTCAGCTCCCAAGCTAGCACAGCTAAAGGAGCAAGGAGATCCATTTGCAGCTGCTTGGCTAGGAGAGTAATGGACCTGGGGGCTGTATCTATGTGATGCCAAGCATATTTAAGATTGGATTTACAGGTCATACAGTGATTGACAGTATGGTCTCAGAGCATGGTTGCAGAACATCACCAGAGCATGCCTTGCTTCTGCTTTCTAAATCGTCTTCCTCTTGCCTGGGAGGAGATCCACACAAGTTTGCTCACAGAGACCAACCAGAGGCTGCCTGCAGAATATCTACAAGTCAGGCAGCTGGTCAGAAGTACTCAGGCTGTGGCTGGACTAGCAGCCACTCAAGAACAGCCTATGATAGCTGTCCCTCTAACTCTCATGAGATTGTCACTGCTTAACTCAGCCCCTCTTGCCTAGAAATACCACAGGTACTATATGGATTTCAACCCTCTTTTAAATTACGTCATTTCATAACATTCAAATTGCAGTTACTTACTTTTCCTTGGCAAAGGTGTGCCAGCTAGGTAGCGATAGGAAATGTTTATAGATCCTGAGAAATTAGACAAATCTTTAAAATTGTGAACATAACGCTCTGGGTTGAGCTGGTGCGTGGCTGTTTCTCTGATTAATTGCTTGTCCCCTTCCTATTAGCGGGAAAACAGAAAGAACAGAAAAGGGAAAGAGACAGAGAGAAACACATTTGTGAATGCCAGCTAGAGAGGAAACATGGACAGGCAGGTTTCCAAGAATAACATTTTTCAGTGTCAGCTTTTGTGAAAGCATGTAGATGTCATCTCATTTCAAAAAACCAAAAAAACCAAAACCAAACAAGAACCCTACAAACCAACAAAGATTACTGAATATCATACATTTTTGGCTACAGAAAATCTACCGTAAGTCTTCAGATTGCAGTAACAGGAAAAGAAAAAAAATCTTTACACGAAAACCTCTTGAAAGGTAGCAAACATTAAGTTATTGGCAAAAAAATGCTGTGGTATTCAAAAGAGGAATAAAAGAAGAGTCAGCAACAGACAATTTTCACAGATGTAGAAGCAGGGGAGATTTGTAAAAAAAGTTTTCTGTAATTAAAAAAACCACCAAAACTGCTACAAATGAAAGACAAATCTAGATCCTGGCATCTGGCACATTTTGCCATTTTTCTGTGTAGCTTCCACTCAGGTTTGTGATAAGAAGAAATGTATGTGATTATGGAGACAGCACAAGTTTCTCTGAATTTGGTGAACACTTTTTGCTGGCATAGTCAAAAGGTACATTTTTTTCACCATGCCTCCTCTTCATGCCTCCTTCAGTCTTATTCTTTCAAGAGGCTTCCCTAGTCATAATAAAGGCGCAGAAGGGAAAGAGTGGCTTCATCTGTAGTGCTCTGTCCATGAGGTCACTTGGGCCTAAGGGAAAATCTGTTTCTTAGTCCTTAAGAAAAGGGAAAATATCTGACAGGTCATGAGATTGAATTTAAAAGTAAGAATGCTTATTTAATTTACCTGGTTTGATTTTAGTCTGGTGACAGGCACATGTATGTATGAGATAATTTTTTCTAATTTATGCAGCATGTTAATGCACTAAAATGTCCTGATCTGTCATTAAATGGGAGTGTTGTGCAGTGATATTACTGCTGCTAACAAGAACAGCCACAGAAACAGTAAACAGCTCTCATATTTTATGGCATAAACATTAAAAAATGTGTCAAAGGTATGTTTTATAGCACAAAGAAATACTTCTGTAAACTGATCTTACAATCATTTAAAGTTCATTGTTTTTCTTGCATAGAAGTAGTAAATAATCCACTTCTGAGTTTAGTAAAGATCTTTGGCAGACATCCAGCGGCATCTACCTGCACTGTTATGCTCTCTTGATCTGCAGTGTCTCTTGAGTAATTTCTCTCTAGTGCTTCTGTGCCACTTCGCATTTGCTCATAAATTATGAGAGCAAGTTTGATCAGGTTCAAGATTAAAATGTAACTTAATAATGTAGGAAGAAAATACACCAAAACTTCAGGAGATTTTCCATAAAAAATGTCAGATGGAAAAGAAAAAGGGCTAGTCCAAAAACTTTTTTTTCCAAACCCTTTCTTTAATATCAAAACATTGTGTCATGCGTTCCAGAATTCTAAAATTCCTGTTTCATAAGGTTTTGGAATGGAAAGTTTTTCTGCTGAGGTTTTGTTACATGAAATGTTTAGAAATAGACAATATCAGAAGAAAATGTTTTGATTTTAACAAATAAAATATTTAAGCTGACCACAAAAATTTTCCCTTTCCCCCCCTCTTTAATAAGTACCTTTTGCAGCTAACATTTCTTTTTAATAGTTGCTATTTCATTCCTTTGTTGAATGATGTGCAAAACTGAAATTTGGATTTTTTCAAAGGATTAAAATCTGTTTCTTCTATCTCTATGTAGATGTACTATGTAGATGTCAGTGAAGCTGAGGAGCTTGATTAACTCTCCTTGGTTTTCTTCTCTAGCTTTTTCTATAATGGTCTTGGCTTTCATCCAGCCTCTAAGTTACATTCAAGTGTTTGTTGGAGCATGGGAGTTTCATGTGGGGGCCAGAGAATGAAGTCCAGAGTTCTCCATACTTTATGAAGACACTTAGCTAAGGATGCTGTGCCAACTACTACAGTGCTGTTCTTTGCATAGTACCCAAAATAATGATCAGTACTCATAGGAAAGTGCAGAGCACATGCTTCACTTACCATTCACTTGCAACTCTGAATGGCTATAAAACCCCACATATATTGTGGTATCTGGGATATATTATCTTAGTGTGTCTTCAAAAGACTTGATCAATTGCTTGATCATATGCTGCAGATGAAGCCACTTAAACTGCTTTTCCAATACACATGCATCTGCACTGCATAACTGCGTACCTTCCACCCAATACACCTCAGCTATTTTGCCACATGGGTCCTTACTTTCCATTTCTGCAGAAAATGCCCTGCAGAAAACAGTGAAGGGATTCTCTGGACATTCTCTTTGAGCAAAACCAGAAAGGTTCTCTTCTCCCTTCTTAAGATTTGCCAAAATGAATTTCATTTTAATATTGTAACATTTTGAAAAAGACCACTTCTCTTACATCTGGTGCCAGAGACACCAGCCCCACATGCCCTTGCACAGCCTTCTGCCTGAGACTGGGAAGAGGAACTCTAGGTCAGCTGTCCTCCTTCTCCCACTTGCCTTTAGGAGACTGTTCAGCAGGAGACTGGGTGCAATTCAGAGAGGCTTTGGGGCTCTGAGGACTTTCAGATTCTCATTCCCTGAGGGAAACTGGTTAGCCTGCTGTCTTCAAAAGTTTTCCCCAAGTATATCTCTCCTCACCACAAAACCAGAAATTGCTCATCTTTTACCTCAACAGAGAAAACACACCAGACATGGTGTATTTGGAGCTGTCAGACAAGGTCAGGAAAGTTGGAAATAAAACAAAATAAATAAGATAAAAAGTCAACAGCCTAACACGTTTGAAAAACACTTGATGGACCATAAAGGTATCAAGAGATCTGGAAGAACTCTCAGGAGACTTGGCAAGAGACTTGGCTGAGAGCTACATAAATGCAAACATGCCAGAACTGTGATGAGAGAAGCAATGAAAGAGAGTGAATTTATAAAAAAGGGGGGAGAAAAAAAGAGCAAATTAAGAATAAGACATGGAGCCATCTGGGGAGCTGGCAAATAGGACGGGAAAAGATTTCAAAAACAAGCCAAGAGGAACACCATTAGCAGTGATAATAAAAGCACTTTCAGAAACATCTGGGGGACTTTGAAGCAATTAGTGAGCAGAGAAGAAACATTAAGGAAAATGCCACTAGGAAAAAAATGTGATAAGCCAGGTCAAATTTAATCATAACCAAGAAATGCTAAATAAAAAAATCAAATAAAAAAAAGACAGTGCAAAACCTTAGTATTACAGAAAGCAATATGTCTCTAATGGAGGAACATGCTACTCAGTAACAAGCATGTGTTTGTAAATATTTATAATACTGTTATAAGTAATTTTATAATTTAAAAGTAAAATATTTTAAATTAAAATAATTAGGAATGTATACATGGTTCTGATAAAGTAAGGATTTTACTACTTGTGTATTACATTAAGGATTACATTAAGGATTTATTACTTGTGTATTATTATGTTTCTTTTCAAATGCAAAAGAGATCAGACTTCACCTTTCAGAATATTGGAAAGCCCATACTGTCCCAGTTTAATTAAGGATAAAGACAGATCTAATATATAACAATATAAAAAATTCAGTTTAGTCATTTGACTATTGGCAAGATCCAGTTTTTAAGCCACCGTGTTCTTTTACTGGGCCCAGTCTAATCTCCATAAGATCTGAAAATAAAATCCATTAATCAAGTCTCCAGGGCTTATTTGGCATTCAGCACTGAAATACCCCTAGGTGACATATAAACTGTAGAGTTATGTTATGGTTTTGGTAGCTTATTTGTTGAAATTCCTAACATAAATATTCCCTTTTTTTTTTTTTTAAAAATCATAAACTTACATTAGATTTCATTTATGTCTAATTGTTAATGCTGTAGCACTAAACCAGTCAGATTCAAATCTGAGTTACAAAAAGTAAGAAAAACATAGAATAAACCCACTAAAATGAATTTATTTATGCAAGGAGCTTAAAGTAGACAGAACGAGTGTAAGTTTTCTTTTATAATTTTATTTCTATAATAGCTTTTAATGCAGTATTCAGAGATGATATTTACAGTGTGTACCGAAAAAGGAGCTCCCAGCTCACACTAATAGTTCAGATGTATTTTATCTTCAACATTAAAATTAAGGGAAATCCAGAAGTATGGAAAAGACAGAGGATACTTTAACTCAAAGGACACCTGGTGGAGATATCTTAATTTTACTACATTCATTATCTCCCACACTTCCAATAAACAGAGACATATTTACTTGTGTGAAAAGGGCTGTTAGAGTCTTACTGACACAGTATCTGCAATATATATTAAGAAGATGGTTTCATCATGAATAACACATTTGGCAGATACTTCACTGTTAATGGTACACCAACATGGGAAATTGAGGGAATTATGAAATTCAGTGTTTTACTAGGAATGTATCCTGTTTTTTGTTCCAGGATCACTCCTTACCAACTTACCAAAACATAACCATCTTCAATGTACAAGTTCATGAACAGCAAGCAAACGACAAGGATTCCTAAGAAAGACACTGCTGATCGTTTCCGCAAGCATCTCATTTTATCAAAATGTTTCAAGTTGTGTCTTGTGAAGAACTGCATACAGTAGTGTCACCTAGGAAAGAAAAACACAGTATTACAAGAACATGCCTGATAAGCATGATAACAACTCAACTTACCTTCAGATGTATTAAATCCATTCAAACACACATAACTACACTCTCAAGTGGAATTAATGTCATTTAATCAATGCCATTTAATCATTGTCATCTTCAGGTTTAATATACAATTGTAACTTCAAGCATCCTTTTTTTTGTGTCAGTAAAGAAGAAACATACCCACTTTCATACCATTTTAGAATGGGCTTGTGATGTCACTGTGGCAGGAGTGCATCAGCAGTTTAGTTTCCCATGCGTAACCTTCAGATCCCAACTTGGTGGCTAGAGATGATGCTGTGCATTGTTCCTCTATGTACCTGTGTCTCCTCCCAAGGACAGGTCAGGCCAATAGGCAAGGATGAAGTTATCACATGACTCAGTGTTGTTGCCAATACAAGAATTCTGTATACCAGAACTTCCAGGCACGAATAAGGTACCTTCTCTAAAGTGAAAAAGCAGTAGCAAGACTATGCAACATCCCTTAGCCTAAGGCCTCTGTTCTAGGATGGAAAAACTCTCAGTGGAAGTATCATTTGCATCTTCAGAAGAAAGGTGGCTGTCTACCTTAGACCAGACACACCTAAGCAGTTGTCTTAGGTTACATGGAAGGTGTAACCAAAAGTATGTATTCTGTTGCCATCTTCACAAACTGTTCAAAACAGGTGGGGCAGTGTTCTTTGTCTTCAGCATGACTCAACCTTGATAACACCATCAGGGGGCCATCTCTGCTAATGACCCATCAAGGTCTCCGGGAGTGACTCATAGGATTACATCAGCCCATTGTGAGATCCCCCGCCCAGACAGGAGGAACTGAACATTCCCACCTGTATATATACTGAGACTCTGAACCTCTGGGGGACCTTTCTCCACTGGATTCCCCTAGGAGAAGAGCTCCAGAGTCACCACTGGACCTCCAGAGACCAACCTGACCTTCTGCAGGATCATCACTTCGACATGACCACATCAATCACTCCAATGGGACTGCAGCCACCATTTCACTGGACTGCTACTACCACCCTGACTAACAGGGCACCAGGCTGTGTTCTGACTTTGTCAGTTTCTCTTTTGTTGTTTCTGTTTCATTGCCTTGTTATAAATGCTAGTAAAGAGCTGTTATTCCTTTTCCCTGTATCTTTTGCCTGAGAGCCCCTTGGTGTCAAAGTTACAATAATGTGGAGGGAAGGGGGGGGTGATATTCTCTATGCCAAGGGAGTTTGCTGCATTCCTTGGCAGATAGCTGTCTTTCAGACCGAGACAGTGGAATATTGAGAAATCTCTACTGACCTGATTAGATAAATCAAATAAGATATAGAGATCATAAAGGCATTCAGTACTTCTGTTCAAGATCAAGAAAGAGGACTGTCTGATCATATCAGTGTTGCATACTCATTTCAATCATTTTACTCTTTCAAACAAGATGAATGATGCTCTTGTCCACCAAATCATAAGCACTAATCTGTGTAGGACCACATGTGTTTGAACAAGATTTGGTCACAAACTATAGATTTCACTGCCCAAACTCTGAGGGATTATTAGCAAATCACTAGATTATAAAATCATTATAATGTTCTTACTCATATTTTTACTATTTTCCATGGCAATTAATGATTTTCAATCAAATTTAATATATAGAAGTTATGTACAAATGGAGACTTTGAAGCTAGCCTGGGTGAAGTAGTAAAAAGCAGCACACATGCAATGGTTAAACCCTGCACTTATATGCCTTCATTTTTGAAAGTGTTGAACATCTACACTGATACAAAATAGGCCAAATTAGGAGTTCCATAAAGGATTTGTCATGTCATATAGAAAAATTTTCTGTCCTAATAAAAAAAAATCTACCAAGCACAAAATTCAATATATATTTGTTTTGCCAAACTGAATAAATATATTTAACAGTATAAAATATGAGTCCATTAGACTCTAGGGAACCAGGAGATAAATATATCAAATATTAGTAATGCAAATGTTTAACTGCAAGGAATCTATAGACGCAAAATGAACTGCAGTAAATGGAGGCTGTTTGTACACAGAATGTTTTTAAATTCACTATGTTGGGAATAAAACCAATTTACAGGTTGCATGAAGAAAAAAAGGAATTAGTAACAATATAGATTTTTGTCTGTCTTTATTTGGTGTGGGCTGAATTACAGAAACCTGATTATTCTGAAGCTGAAAAAGCCCAGTGTAGCTATTTTTTTAAGTTATATCAAGGATTTCCTTTTTCTTAATAACTAAGGATATTGAAAATAAACCTCAAGAAGAAGCTGTTAGGGATGTGAATTTCCAAACACTAGCCCTCCCTATCTCCCTGAAACTTCCTGTGACAGCACAGTGGTTGCTAGCTGTCTGTGGATTCCAGCAGGCCGTTGTGGAAATAAAAGGTTACCCCCGCTTTAGAAAAGGCTGTGCTACACCCTCTTCTCTCCTGCCCCCTTCCTTCTTCTTCTCACAGTACAATTACTGATTTTCAAACCAGTACAGTCTTTTCAAAACCTATCAGTGGATCACTGGATGGATTAAATACTGACACTCCTCAGATAGTGGCATTAACTATCCTGACTATTGAAACACAGGCAGCCTGGTTTAGTGTGCTTGCAGTGACCATCAGCATATTACATATTGATTGAGTTTTTAAAAAAAAACCTTCGGAATAAATAAATGTGGGGTTTTTTCAGTCACAAGATGAATGTATGTGCCACATTTGCTGGCAGGACTGTGGTGTTACACAGGTTCCCCAACTTTGCTCTGAGCAGTCTGTCTGAAGTCCCCAAGGGTGAGGAAGGGGCTCAGAACTATATTTGCTGGTCATACTGTATTAGATCATTGCTATGATAGATTAGGAATAAAAGTAGCGGGAATTACATAGGTGAGGCTAGAGGAACATAAGACTGTCATGACTAAAGCAGATGGAGAGGAGACAAAGAGGAGAGCACAGTACAGTCATTGCTCAGAGAGCGCCTGCATTGCTAACAAAAGTTTCGCGCGGAGCCATTACATCACTGTTTTTCAGATGGAAACAGCTGGAAGCACAACATCGTGCCAGTGAGGGCTTTTTGCTCATCAGACCCATTGGTAGGTCCATACCAAGGAAAGACACTGGAGGGAAGGGCTCCCCAAGCAGGGAGCTCCCCGGCAGATGCTGTCACGGAGGAGGCTCTGGCACTGCAGCTGGCACCAGGTGGCAGCGCGGGCTCGCCGTGCCAGCCCCGAGCTGCTCCTCAGCACATTCCCCCCAGCCGGTTCGTCTGCAGGTGCTGCTTCACATCCTCATCCTGGGAGCCTTGAGCTAAGAGCGCGCCCAGGGTCATACATATGTACATGCAGAATTCCTGGCGTCTTCCTAAGGCTGCTTCCTCTTGCATCTCTGTATCCAATCTGTGGATTGGATTGCATCGTGGAGCACTGCACCAGTGAAACTTGCACAGAAAAAGAGGGTAAATCTACTTTCTTTTTTTTTTCTTTTTTTT
>VZRL01005485.1:121221-132665 GCA_013397895.1 Origma solitaria
TTTTTAATTTTTAATTAATGGCATGGTTGGGTCTTTTAACCTCTGCTTAGCCTCGGTTTAACTTTTTCAGAAGAGGAGAAAAGTCCATCCAGAAAGTTGGCTAACTTTGAAGGGGCAACTCTCAAACTCATGAGATTCTAACACATAATTGGATATTTGCACAAAGCCACGTAACTGTGAAGGTCATGGTACCTGTGGGAAATAATGTAAAATAGATTAGAAAATTAAAGCCAGAATATTTGCTTTCACTGGCCATACTACTAATCTGTTTCTAAGATAAGAGTTTTATTTAGACTTTCCAATGAACACCCAGGTGTCCGCTTCCTGATCAATAAAATAACTCATTCTATAAAGAAGGCTTAGAAAACTATGGATGGTTTTGTGTGACCAACAATTGGTTTATTATTAAAAATAAAAAAAAGAACGCAACAAACGTCAGTAAATTTTGGTGAATGACCATACATATAATGAAAGAAATTCTTTGTAAAATTTTATATTTTTCATTTGTCTTTTCTTTCAAGGTTTTGTGCCTTCATCTATTGTCACATCCAAAATATACTTTTATGATAATTTCTTTTCAATAGAAGCAATCCAGTGTGTACAAAATACATTCAAAATTTGTCATCTTCTGCTCTGATTCTGCAGTCAGATTAACTAGCAAAAACCCAATTTATATCTCCAGAACTGTTAATGTATTCAAAAAACGGTAGTCTTGATTGCATTAGAGTGGCTTTTGACAAGAAAGAACTAAAACTATTTTTGCTGTTGAGTGGACTGTGTTATTTATGGAATAGTCTGGCCCTGACTTATTGCATTAATTGATGTTGACTGTGTAAGGAAGGAAGATGGTTTTAGAGGTACCCAAAATCTACAAAATGTTATCTTGTACTCTAATGCAATTTGATCATGCAGGCTAAGTAGGATCTATAGTGGGAGGGGTAAATATCTGCTGGTGCCAGTATCAGCACTGCTTTTGCCTTCTGAGTTAATATTAGTTCAGAGACCTTGTGAATAAATCCTTCCTAGAAGGGAAGCAGACCAGGTGCACTAGCAGCTTTCAATTGCCAGGATAATGAATTCAACTTTAATCATCAGATTTCCCATTGACTTCATAAAAGAGGCTCTGGGCAGAGTGAAAAGAGGCCTTGGATGAATAGCTCCATGCAGAGCTAACAGGCATTTCAGATCCACGAAGCTGAGTAGTGTGGGATCTCTGCAAGCACGCCGACTTATCTAAAGCTGCTTTCAGCAAGCAGGGCCGTGCTACCCTTTATCTCTGTGACCTGCCAAGTAAAACTAGTTCCATTTGAGAAGAGAACATCTCTCCAAAGCCTGTGCCTGTGGAAATCTCTGCTATCCAGGGAGCAGCTGAAGCCTGATTTCATTGAACTGGTGCACCATTATTCAAAGGGATTGTGTGGAAGGAGAAGGCGTTACTACCTGTCTCGTACCAGATTAGTTTCCCATTTTTCTAGAAGTTTAATTCATTTTACTTCTAACTTAAATTTGTGTTTTACTAGCATTATGTTTGGTGATATCTGTTAGGTTGTGTCAGGGATAATTTTGTAACCTAAGTAAAACACTTTTGCCCTTGCATTTCTTCAGAACAAAACAAAACAAAACAAAAAAACCACAAAAAAACCCAAAACAAAACAAAACAAAAACCATCAAAATATAGCTGGATGATACGGTCAACCTGTAAAGTGTGCCAAATAGGTTTTTTCATCCTTACCATATGGCAAACCTGATGATCAATAAAGGCTTAAATGACTTTTTCCACTACTCTCTATTTCAGTTATTATAAATAAACTCAAGCCATGGCAATAAAAATACTTATCAAGGTTTCTAATACCAAAAAATGTTTTTAATTCCTTATTTTTCCAAATATATTGTTTCATAAACAAAGTTTAGTAGCAGAGGGTGAATAAATCTCTAATAAATATATTTGATGATTTTCTCTTGAGTGTTTTAAGGTAAACTTCCAATCTACTTTTCCTCTGAAGAAGCTATTAAATATTGCTTTTCATTAGTGACACAAGACTCTTTCATGTGTCTTAAATAATACTAATATATAAAAATATGGTTACTAAGTAAGCCAGCTATTCCAATTAAATTCAATACATGGACAGGAAGTAATTTCTCACTATATGGTCAAAAATAAGCTCAATAAATCTGAACGTACACTTTCAACATCTGTTTTTCTAATTTTTACAATGCCAGCATCTACAGTGTAGTTTGGGAAGAAAAGAGAACTTTAGAGTTTGGGGGAAAAGAAGTACTATAAAAGAGTTTCTCACGAGAAAACTCACATTTCTTTTCAAGTAAAGTTCAAACAAGACCAATTGATAAGTTAAACTTTTAGGTGGACCTATGTACTATGAGTAAAGTGTAACATTTTTAATGAGAAGAAAAGAAATCAGAATATCCTCAGTATCTTAAATAAAGTAAAAATAAAAAGAACAGAAATAAAATCTCCATGGCAGGTTAAAAAATAATTTCCTTTTCATTCTATATTTTACATCACTTCCTAGCTTTGCCCCTTGTAGTACAGTAGCTCTCTTATTTTTAAATAGCCCCTGAAATGCAGAGCCTTGTGTAATGATGTGTTCCACTTTGCTCAAACTAGTTCCTTTAGAGCACCACCCTGGCAATATCCTTCTGAATCACCTTTTGTAGACGCTTGTCACCCCCTGTGGTATTACAGAGAGCTCAGGGAAAATAACAGTCTCACTCAGCAATGGCAAGAAACACTTGTAAATGCTCATAAAATCTCAGTATCCTATGTTTTTCTAATGAATTACAATGTAAACAGATTTTGTGGTCCTTAAAGACAAGAGTCATGGCACCTTTTCAAATAAGGCTTTCAGGAATGATTACAGCAGAAGAATGCATAATAACTTTACTGACAGATGCACAAAGTCCTAGTTGCTGAGGTGATACTTTCAGGCTACTCCACCACTACTGATTGTTGGGTGATAGGTCCGTTGTTTGAGAGCTCATTGGAGTTGTGTTTAATTGTCCCTTGAAAATGACATTTGCTTGGCCAAACACAGGCACCTGTGATGTGAGTGCCTGAGCTAGCCACACTTAGTCTCCATTTATAGCCAATGAAGAAAAGTAAGTATTTCTAAATCATGATTCATCTCACTAAAGGAAAATTTTCTAAAATATATCAGATGAATTGTGCCCCAATAACGCCCATTTCTCTTCACTGGCTACAAAACCAGCCTGAGATGGCATACTTAGTTATAGTTACCCAAAGGGAGGAATTTCTTTCAAGTTCCCTTAGTAATTTCCTTTTGCTTCCCTTTTAAGGACAGCACATAAACCATAAGCCACTGTCTCTACCTCCAAAGCATGGAACTACAGCACAGACCTACACCTATCCTCAGCACAGAGAAGTCTTAATTCAACAATAATACGAGATCACATTCTCTATCATCCGCATCTACGGCAATATGGCTGGCACATCTTGTCTGCAGTAGACTGCTACAAGTTTTCCTCCACTAAAAAGCTTGAGCCTGGCTGTCTATCCCAAGATAATTCCCTTTGTGCATCTCACAAATCAGTTCTCTGACTCCAGGTTTCAGACTCTGCTGCTTCCCCCCTGGCTTTATCCAGAACATGGTTTTGCAGCTTCTAGAGTTTCTATTCAAGAGATTCATCCCAGTACAGCACACAGTAGACAGACTATTACCTGCATGCCACACAGCAGGTACCTAATAGTGTTACTGCAGGATATTTGAAAGAGATACCCATTGAAGGGCTTAACAGCCACAGTGGACTCATGCCCTCAAGTTGTGTTAATGGGGAAAGAAATCTATGGTCTGTCTGCATGTTTGACTGACCCATAGTAAATGGCAAGACTGGAAACGCAGTTCATTCAATGCATTGAATGAACCATCTGATTTTAGGTGGAATAAATTTTCTGTATGGCAGGACAGTAAGTCTGAGAGCTGATTCATTTCAATGCAGTACGTATTGATTCTGGCTGAGATGGACTTCATTTTCCCACAGCAACCCTCATGGTGCTGTTCTTTGCACTGGTAGCTAGAAAGCTGCTGATAACACACCAGGATTTGGCTACTGCTGAGCAGCACTGGCACAGCACCAACGCTGTCTCTCAGTGTTCCGTAGGCTGGGGATAGGTAAAATCCTGGGAAAGAAAACAACTAGGCCAGCTGACCCAAAATGATCAAAGGGATATTCTGTACCATATGATGTCCGCTCAGATACAAAAGGTAAGGAAAGGCGGAGGAATGGGAGCATTCATTATTTACAATGTTTGCCTTCTGGAACAACTGCTATGCGTGCTGAAGCCCCGCTTCCTGCAGCAAGCTGTGTGAGAATATGCTTTTTAATGGGAGCTCTAGAGACTATGAACATATCTTCATCAACTCCTGACAAAATGTCCTTGGGAAAGAAATTATTCACAGTATTGCTGATGATCATTATTTTTCAACTGTAAATATTTAGCAACTAAGTTTTATGACAGGCTCTTCTGTATGTGAATTAGGGAAGTGGGACTAAACATATCTGCAAATGCAGCCAAGCAAGAACACTGTGACTTGCTGATTTGTATATTGGAAATATATGACTTAGACATATAACTGTAGTAAATTAGAGGAAAATGGCTGAATTGCCTTCAGGTGGAAAATCAGATAGATGTTTGGCTTCTTTCGTTTTATGTTTACAGTTACTAATTTTATATGAATCCTTAATGAAGAAAATAAGCACAGAAAGAATAATGAAGGGGTAAAAACAAAAATTCTGGCTTTGTTAATTGTCAGTCTTTGAAGTAAATATGGTAGTAAGAGGGGCTTATATTATGTGCTAGAACCTTCTTAGAATGCTGCCAAAATTTCTGCATGTTTGTGCTTGGGGTATTTTTAATGTTTCACCATGACGTTTGGAAGTAGACACTTCAAAAAGAGCTGTGAAGTTACATGGAAAATGATGTGATTGCTTCTGTATCCTCCTGGTGACTTCCAGAGCATGAAACCAAAAGCCAGAACGCAGCTATGTTTTCAGGTGCCATCAGCTCTCAGTATGACGTTATCTAATTGTTGCTCAGAACGTATGCAGTATTTTTTAAACTTGGGCTTGGGAAGAGAAGTAGAAGAATTTCAATGACTTTTATACCACTGAATGCTTGAGCTCTAATGACAGTTGATATTCTAATATAAAATTACCATTTTTCTGCATCCCTTTCTGATACATCTGGACTGCTGATATTGGCCTAGGTTTTAAATGTTCTTTTGATCTCTGATTGTACAAATTCTATAACATCAACATGATATGAACTTGTAACATCAGTTGGGGAAATAACACCCGTCTGTGACTCCACTGAGCTATGCCAATACATTATGCTTGCTGCCTGAAGGAAGTATATTTCAGCAAGTTTGCGTGCAGTAAACAGCCTAGTTATTTTTTGTTAGTATATATACAGAAATAAAGATGATTAGAAATAACTTACACATTATACCTTACCTGCATTTTGGTAGTGTTTATTTTGCATGAATATTTCATGTTCTGTAGCTCAGTAAGCATACAGTGATTTTTTATTGCTTATTGTTTCTGTTAAAGTACATAACAATGCAGTTTGTGTTTCCACACTGGCTTAGAGTGTGAAATGACTTATAAAGAAGTTGAAAAACATAAAATATTTCAATAATTAGCTCACAGAATTACTTGAGTTTGAAGGGTTCTTAGGGATCATGTAGTTCCATGCCCCCAAGGGGGTGTGCCATGGGAAGGCAAACCTTTCACTAGAGCAGGCTACTCAGAGCTCCATCTAACCTGGCCTTGAACACTTCCAGGGATGAGGCATCCACAGCTTCCCTGGGAAACCTGTTCCAGTGCCTCACCACCCTCACAGTACAGAATTTTTTTCCTAATATCTATTCTAAATCTTCTCTATTTCTGTTTGAATCTAATTCCCCTTGACCTGTCACTACATTCCCTCTCTCTTTAGAAGATTATTTGTAGGTTTTTCTAAGTTTATGTAAGTTAAAAATATGCAAACACACATACATGAGGTAATGATTCATTAATTCAGCAAAAGTTTTGATAAAACATCAACTAGTAGATCATTAAGGCTGACTGTTTGGCAATTAGCCTCTTCCATATAGTCAAGTTAAAATACATTATTCTATTTCCTGAAGTGGATACAAGAGAGAAAAAAATATTGCTCTCTGCAGGAGAAAACTACATTTATCAAAGAGTTGATGCTTTTTTTTGTTACTTTATAAAACAGATAATTATTTCAGAGTTTTTTACCTGACTTCTCTAGACTTTCAGATCTATATATGTTAACTTGTAAGCCTCCTATTTGTACTGCACTTTTTTAATAAATTACTGTATTTTTATAGAATGCAATGACAAAAATCACTACCTAAGAAATTCTTAAGAATCGGGAACATTGTGGAAAATGAAGAGAAAATCTGCGGGTGTTACTTGAGCTCAGTTTTCAGTTTGATGAAGTTCCATTGTATATGTAAGGAACAATTATGTCTCCCTTTACAAAAAGAGCTCTACATTTCTAAAATTAATAACCTTTGATAGTGAATGAAAAGCAGAATATCTTTATTAGTGTATATGTATATATATTATTTCAGCCAAGAAAAATGGCTCATGGTAGTAATTTTTCTTTCATATTAAAACTGGTATTTTAATTCAGAATTATTAGAATTAAAATAAGCTTTACCTTTCTCTGTTATCTTACAGTTTAGCTCAAAATATTGACAGCTGTGAATCAGGGACTTGATCCTAGTATTTCAAAGGCAAGATCTAGACTCCAAAGTAAATGATAAGAAATAAAGGGAGAAAAAAACATGAAATAGATTAAAGATGGAGAGAAGCAGAAAATGTACTTTGATTAACTGAAAGGTTAATTACTGAAAGACTTCCTCCACACAGCATACTGTTAATTAGAAAGTCTGAGCAGTGTGTGATTTCATTTAACACTATGCAAGAGGCCAACATGGCACAGTTAACGACTTGATTTTTCTTGTGTTTGTGAAACATATGACTTGATGTTTAATTCTACTCTGGAGTAAAAGAAAGCTGCTTCTCTTTTTTTTTTTTATTTTTTATTTTTTAAGTAGACAAGAGACAAGGTTTAAAAAGGAGAACTTGGTACGGATGAGACCAATTAGACACCATGGATTAGTGTTCTCACCCACCACGGCCACCTTAGCTCTGATCTGTTAAGCACACTGGGCACGGGACAGAAACTGTTCATCAGGGTTTCTGGTCACCTGAAAAGGAATATTGTGGTGTCTTCTAGAGAGTAGCAAGTCTTCTTGAAACCTACATTTCTTTTCTAACACTTTGAGAAAAGTGTTGTTCTCATGAGAATGGAAAGCATAATGTTAAAAAGAGTTCCACAACAATGGGGCTTCCAGTAGAGTGCCAGACTGTCCTGCTTATGTCTCACCAGAAGCTCCTCATTCCTTATGACTCTTGTAAACACTCTCAGCAAACCATCAGCAGCACGCATGGGAACAACATGCAAAATGTGTGGAGCCCAATAACCTCATCAAATTTGGAATCTCCTGGGTGTACCTCAGGGACTGAAGGACTGTCAAATTTCTGATTTACAAGGAGCTACAGAAATGGACAGAAAGGACACAATATTGGATAGTGAATTTGAGGGAGTCTGGAACGGAGATCATGAGATTTGAGCCCCCATTGTTGGTGGATGCATACATTTAACAAGGAATTTTGATGGGAAATGTTTTTTATAGGATAATAAAAAAGACAGTCTGGAATTACCAATGTAGTATCAACTCTAAACATGGCATAAAACCAAGAATTAATTCTTGTGTCACTGTCTCCCACACTTTGAGCTATGAAGGCAGTATCTTGAAGCTGGCTGAGAGTACTGTGAGCAGAAACAGAATGCTTTCAACTATAAGGAAAGAATTCATCCTCTGGTTTTAGTCACCTAAGCATTAGTCATATAATACATGCTGCTTGCACAGGTACTCATTATAAAGTAATTAAATGTATGTTAAGATAGCTGTTTCAGAAAGGTGCTCTGAATAGGAAAACTGTCTCTTTCCATTTACTCCAGTTTTTCACGAGTAAAGTTAGGTAAGATGACGCCTGTCTTTAGATACTGATGTAGATTTCAAGATGTCTAGACAAGAAGAACTATTTTCTCCAAATTTTATTTTAAGCGAGTTGGTAGAATCTCATCACAGTAGTAAGTAAAGGATAATGGAAATAACAAATGCATGGCAAGCAGCAAGAGTCAAGTAGGAGGAAAAATGCAAAATCTTCCTAGTGCTATACAATTAATTTTCCAAAGATGTAAAAATCCACAATGTCACAGACTAATAATTAGCGACAGCTTATTGTCATTCATGGACTTTTAGCATGACCTGTTCTTATGTAAGCCCCTTTATTTTTCATTGCAGTGTCAGGATACCCATTCTCATTTATGTTGCTATATGGATAATTCATTAAAATCTACCCAGCACAGGCTAACATTAATTTGAAAAAAAATGGCTGCCTCTTCAGCCTAAGTGTCGTTTCTATTTAACTAACCCATATTGATAGCAGTTCACCAAGGAAGAAATAAACCAAGAAATACAAGGTAGTGCAACAAGGAAGATAAAAGAAAATATCTCTCAACCAAAGAAAATGTCCACTTAGTCCTCCAGCCTTTGGGACAGAAGTTTTGATACCATTTAGTTTAATATAAGCAAGTCCCAGATGCTATAGACTTAAAAAAGTATTGGAAAGGAAGAAGGCATGATGACTTCCAGGTCCTCCTCAATCCCCAAATAGCAAGGCCTAGTTAAAAATGAGAGGTCTCTCAACAGCTTCTCCTGCAACACACATTGTACCCACCATGGCAACTAGCTGGTTAAGTATCTTTTCCCTGTAGTGGCACAAGATTACAAATGAAGCTATGATTTTCCTTCTCCATACTTCTTTCTTCTAGCTCCATGTGGTCTGCAGGATAGTGTGATAATTGGAGAAATGAAAGAATATGGCATACCAGCAATCAAGTCTGCTTTTGACAACAAAACTACTAAAAAATTTTTAACATTCTTAAATAAACTTGGAGCATTAAATAAAAAAATCAGACCCCTTCTCTGGTCTGAAAAATCACATATATTTTAGTCTGAACAGACATAATATTTTTTATAGTACACCATTCCTGATGGAGTTAAAAAAAAGAGAAATAGGTTAGACTGAGAAAGATTTGCCAACAAGACAAACCTACAGTCACATCTAATTCTCTAAGCTTTCGTGATTAATATTTTATGGTCCTCACTGATCTGCCCAATCTTGAGGAAAAATGTGGCACAGCTAAAGAATTTATCTGTATCAAACAGGAGGTAAAATGCAAACTACAATAGAGATGTCATAGTAAAGTATTGAGTTTGCTGTTAGCTGAAACACCGCATGGAGTGCTTTATTTGAGCAGCAGAAACAACATTAGCATACCCAAGTATGATGGCATACCCATTAAGAGAAAAATATGATGAATGTTATTTGCAGGAAGGTGGTGATTTTTTAAACTCTACCTAAACACTTCATTTTATACAGTCATTCCATAACATAATAACCATTCTCTTTGCTGCAGATTTCTGAAAGATGTATTTCAAGTTTAACCTATCAACATTTTTGATTTATCAGCATTAGAAAAAATATAAAAAGGAAATTATTCTTTTTCTGCATTCACTGATGAACCTCAATAATGCATCAAGGACCCTTTACTATGGTAAAGGCACTTGAGAAGACCACACAGTGCAAATAGTTTTGTTAGTGAGTCTGCTTGCATTAGTGAAATATGGAAATATAAGAACAGAAGGACTCAACTGTGCTCTGTAGTAACTTTATCAGTTATGCTGAGGTGTAGCAGGAATAACACATTTGCCTATAGCAAAGAGGAAGCAATCAATTTACATAGAAAAAAATACTAGTCATAATTCCATTAATACATGCCAGTTATGCAAGGCTGATCAGGAATCATCCTATGATGATAATGTAGTGACACATGAGGTTTAAAGACTGGTTGAACAATCCCTAGGTTAAGATCCTTGTTTGTCCTGCCTAGACTGTGCTGCTTGACTCAGGTCACAAGGACAAAGCTATGCAATTTGCAGACAGTCCAAAGCAGGAAACGGTGCACCACCTTACTAGACCAAAATAAGCCCTGCAAATGAGACTGGTTTGTGGTACACGTCTCTGTACCATGCCAACTACATAAGAGAAGTGATCAGTTTCATCATCATCATCCCTTTTTAATTACAGGATGTTTAATTACATGATATTTAGCAGTTCCTGAAAATCAAGAATTTCAAAGACACTAATTCTCCAGGATGCTTATCCTGATATACAGTCCTTGTGATGGCAGCTGCTTCTTTTTACCTTTTCTGTTTTACCAAGTCACATCATTTCCACAGTAAAATAGAAGTGCTGATTGAGGGGGATGTCCATGGAGTTCATATAGGTAAATTCCTAATGGGGCTATACCCAACATTAGAAACGGTCAGCTGTGGTTTTGTCTAGCCAAATTCTCCAAGGACATTCCACAGCCTTTCTGGGTAACCTGTTCCAGTGCTGCCCTGACCTTCCAGTAGGTTTTTCTTGCCAAGCATCTAATCTGAAACTCTCAGACTGTAATCTCTGACATCAGTAGAGAACTAAAGCTACCATTTTGTTACATAGTATTAAATATGAAAATTAAATATGAGAAAAAAGTCATAAAAACACTTACAACATTTCATTTGTGCCACCAGATGCAGGAGCTGAAAACTTCAGTGTAAAGTCATCTCACAACGGCTCATAAGAAAGACATGAAAACTCTCCTAGTAGAATGCCTTACCATTTGGAGATCCAAGTCAGAAACTGAAAGACAAGAAATGAAAATACACTTTTCAAATCTCATCAACTTTATTAGGAATGACTGTGGTAATTACTACAGGTTAGATCAATGGCAAAGCTATTCTATTATATATAATACAATTAAGATGCAAATTATATTCAGTCATCTGTATTTTAGAATCTGATAGTTAATAGTATTAGCAACGGTCAAATATACCCACATCCTCATATCACATCCTCAACTGTAGTTCTAAATTCATATTTGGGAAGAGAAAAGAAGTGCAAAGGAAAGAGGGAAGGCAAATCACAGCTGGAAGAGTGCTATCCCTTAAGATACCTTATTTCAATGAATACAGCCAGCTGAAAATCTGTTTGTGAATCTCCTATGAATCAGGAATGATCGGATTACCCTAATTCTGAAAGCATTATTAAACAACTATAAAAAGGGGAGAGTGCTACAGTAAGTGGCATTTTAGGAATATGAGCACATATTTCTTATTGTCCTAGCAGATGTTCTACAAACTGCAGAGGAAAATGCTTTAACACAGAGATATAGAGAGGGGAGAATAAAGGGAAGGGAAGGGAAGGGAAGGGAAGGG